>JABEVY010000171.1:0-64760 GCA_013364935.1 Fusarium anthophilum | reverse complement strand
ATATTATAGTTATTTTATTTAAAATTCTCCAAGTTTATAATATTCTTAGACTACCTATCCTAAGTCCAGGGTGCCTCAGGTACCGAAGTATCTCACTTCCACAGCCTCGCGAGCCTCGACGCGTCCTGCCTACCTTACCTTACCTTACCTTTCTTTTTTTTCAAGATCATCCCTTCGTGTCATAAGCACCTACACCCATCCGTCCCGAACAATGACTTTTGACGCACCACCTGTTCCTGCGCCTCAGAATGAGCACGCCAAACGTACCAACGAGCTCTTTGTCGTCTTCTACGTGGAAATCGGAAAATGGCCCTGGGAGGTTATCGATTTTGGTCCCCGAAAATGGGGTCAGAACCTCGTCCATGACTTCACGAGACTTCTAAGCGTTGACCTTCCCAAGACCAAGAATGTGTCACATGCGGAGCTTATCGAATACCTGCATCACAACTCTGCGGACCACCCCAAGGTTCAGTACCAATACCAGCTGAACATGATACTCATCGCAAAAGCAACCAAGTGGTTAGCAGAGAAGCGTGAGCTCGCCGACCCCGACCCCGATTCTGATACCGACTCCGACGGCTCTATTCTCAATGAGCCCCAGAATATCACTCGGAACCGAAAGCAGGCCCGGGCACTTCGAGCAGCTACCAGAACCGCGCGTAAGTTTGTCTTTTCAGAAGAAAGAATGGCATCAGGCTAATAAGGCTAGCGGTTCGATCTGCTCGCAAACGACCTATCAACTACAGCGACCGTCACCATTTCCAACTCCATAATGTTGATGACACTGAAGATGGACGAAACGAGGAAACCCAGGACGAGGTTGAGCTCGAGTCAGCCGAGCCTCCAGCCAAGCGAAGGCTGATGGTTTTCTTCAACTTCTCACCCGAGAACACGCATGAGCTATCTAAACTCATGGGAGACGTTACCGCCACCACGGCAGGCGCCCGATACTCGATCCCACAGCGAAATGCCGCAGGAGGAAACCCCCTTCTCGATACACCTGTAAGTTCATATCATGAGTGGAAGTGGCTTGGGTAGTCTAACCGAATCGTCCTTGCAGAACCAGTCGTTGAATGAGGTTCAAATTGCCTATGCCGACCATCTCAAGCGCGAGATCGCCAAAGTGGAAGAGAACATCACCCGCACCGAAGCTAATATCAACAACTCGTCTCGACGCCGTACAGGCTATCAGGAAGCCGCCCGAAACAGCGCCGCGGCCCTCGAAAAAGCCACAAGGGAAGCCACCGAGGCTTCAAAAGAAGTCCAGAAAGCAAGAGCCCTCTGCGAAGCTGATGCTCAGGTCGTCGAGGAGTTGCGCCGCCTCAGCAGCGACAACCCGACAATACTCACAGAAGAAAGCTTTCAAAACATCAAAGAGAACACCCCTGCACAGAAAAAGAAGACAGAAGCTGAAAATGCATTGCGCACCAAGGAAAGACGTCTGAATGACGTCAAAACTAAGATTCAGATCGCAGAGGCTAACATGGATCCTCTGAGCAGTAAGATCAGCGAATTGTCTGATGTACTGAAGGCAAAGAAGAATGTTCGTCGAAGCCTCGTTGCGATGCATCGGCTTGTGACAATGGGGGAGATGGAAGAGACTTTGGGGGAGAAAGGTCTTGAGGAGTGGTTGGGACAACAGCAAATGTAATCGTGCCGCGAGTGAGATTTGTATGAGACTTTGAGATTAGGCCTTGGTTGGAAGCACAAGATAGCGTATAAATTTTGGCCTTAATAGTCAGATCAATTGGACGGCATTTCAGACACCCTAAAGTCAGGATATTATCCTAAACATAAGACAATAAAAACCTAAGGTTTTATAATTTTATAAAAATTATATAAGAATTAAATAAATTTGTCGAATTTACAAAATTTTATAAATCTTAGGTTCCTTATTTCCTCCCTACATTCTGTGGCATTTAAACCTGGAAAAATGGATTGGAGTTCTGATTGTTGGCGTTGCGATTGTGGGAAGTTGGATGCTACACCCTTGACAGACACGACCGACGAGCCGACACCAAAGCAACGACGTACTTTTGTATCTACACCTTCACAAGTTCACAGAACGGCTCAGACGCCTCGCAGACCTCAAGAGGTAACTTTTTACGAATTCATCTAATGTTATAATAAATAATCTAAGTTCTGCCCTTAGAGCCTAAAGTGCCTCAAAAGGCGCCATCACCTTCACTCCAGCTTCTCCTCTCAAGTTCAATCTCTTTTTCATAACCACCAAATGGACAGAAAACTTCTACCAAAGCCCTAGTCCAGCGTCCATCCCATCTAAACCCCTCAAACTGAGCCTTTGTACAGTCCCAGTACTCAGGGTAAAATCCACTGTTTTCCCAATCTAAAATCCCCGAGACCGCCCAATCCCTTGTCCCATCTAGTCTTGTGACTTTGTCCACGAGGATGTTTCGCAGATTCAAGTCAGCGTGGGCGAACACAATTTGATGACCTATCCGGACGGGATCATCTGGGTGGCGAAGATATTGACTGAAAGAAGCTTCGTCTTCGAAGGGGCCAACAGGGTTGCCATCTCGAATTCTTGGATCACTACATGCTTGGCCCAGAGTATTACATATGTGGTTCTTGGGAACGGCCGGGGGAATGGCTCGGATTTGAGAAATGAAGCTTTGCATTTGGTCGACGAACTCCTGGCAGTCTCGGTCGGAGAGCATGTCCATTGCTCTGGAGAGGGGATCACCGCGAAGGCCGGTCGTCAAGAGGTACGTGTTTCGTGAGTCTGCTATTAGATCCAGCACACGAGGGACTGGCACAGAAGTGTGCTTGTGAACGAGATCGAGCGCATTACGTTCATTGAAAGCCCCTTCGTTAGTGGCCTTCAAGTAAAGACCGAAAGGCAAACGGCCAACTGCCAAGGAACTGGTACCTCCATAAAGATTATGTCCGATCTTTCGTAATACTTTGTACGTTGATAGTCGAATGAATTGGGGGTTGATGAGCCAAGCTCGCCAGAAGATTGTGCTGCACATCTGGAATACAGCTGATGCCAAACCTGGTTTAGATGCTGAAGATTGTATCCCTGCTTGAGCTATCACTGTTTCTTTTTCCGCAATTTGCTTCCTGACCTCAATCCATCGTATGCTCGATGCCAAGCGAGCATGGGTACCGATGAATCGTGCGTCTACCTTGCGTATTCCCGATCGCGAGTGGTCTCCGAGAAGAGGATATTGGCCGTTGACATCGAGGACTGGTTCTACTGTTCCAATTAGACACAAGCCAATTCTGTACTGAGATGTATTAGTATGAGAGAGCCTGAAGAATGATATCACTTACCTCAATCATTGATGGCTGTAGCCGATGCAATTTCAGCATCCCATTCCTGTAAGCCTCGGCGGCTGATCTTCGAACAAGCCAATGGCCATCGATGGGATCTACTCGCTTCAGTCGTTCCGTGTAAGCTAACCACCAATCGAGGTAAGGGGTGCTGAAAAAGGCTCGAAGCATTTCATGGACTCTCGGCTGGTCAAAGTGTTAGCCATAGCCAAGCTCGGTAGGAAGGTCATCTCGTGTACCTCGGCTTGAAGCCAACGAGTAGGCGCGAGAACAACAGGCATCACTACCAGGGGGTCACCAAGGCCTGCTGGCTTTCCCGTGATGCAACATCGATTTCCATCCCTTTTGAGGATCTGAGCTTTCGTCCTACTGTCGGGGGTAGGTGGTGTTGTCCCGTACTTTGTGACTAAAATTAATTAGACCAGGGTGCTGCATCGATGACAGTAACTGAGGACATGAGTTGCGGCGAGAACAGGATTCAGCGCATTTGTAATGAAAGAAGTGAGTAATTTCCCTAAAGGATGTGGTAGGCTTTCATTTTCAATGATCAAGAAAGCCTCATGACATTTAGGGTCGGTGGTAGAATTCATGCCGAATGGACGTTGCACAGTTGGTGGCTGCGGGGGCACTCTCATGAGCAGCGGATGTTGGCTGCTCGGACGTAAGTCGTGGTCTGTGACTGAGACTGAGAGCTTATAATCACCACACATAGCATAGGGGATTGCTACAGCGCCGAACAGTAATTTCGGAATGGATAAATAAGGATTGCGGCAGGTCAGGTAGGAGTTACTAGCTAGGTGATTGTTGGTTTGTCTTGAGACGAAAGATGGACCGTTGCCTGACGAGATCACGTGCAATTCCATGATTCTCTTCAGCAAACGATTCTACCTCAATCTGGACATTTCTTAACGCACTGAAATACTTCTATTCAACCTGCTTCCACATCTTCTCCAAAGCTCCAACCCTAGCCACGGCCGCTGGACCCGTCGCAGCAGCCCCGACCTGCTGCATCGAATGATCCGCCATCGCCGCCTGCAACAGCTGCTCATTCTGATATCCATGCCCAACCGTCGAGTTTCCAACTGTGTGATCATAATAAAAGTTCGTTGCGTTCAGATTTCCTGCTGCGCTAAACGTCACAGCTGCAAGACCAAGCGTTTGAGCCTGACCGAGAGCGTGCTTGGCAGCTGCTAGCATCCGATTCATCTCGGGGACTGTACGGAGATAGATCTGGCGGCGTTGAAGGGCGAACGATAGGAAGGATGCTAGGTCTTGGGTCTTGCAGGCGTTGTTATAGAGCTGTCGCATGCGAGGTGAGTAGAGATCACAGAGTCGGGGCTCAGCGACTTGGTTACCCTTCATGGTGAAGTGTTTCTCCAGCTTTGTACCCTTCGCCACAACGACATAACATTCTTGACAGATGTGGGCATTATCCCATCCCCACCATCGACGATTCTTCGACAACTCGAGATCGATCTTCGGGCACCCTGGCGCGGTACTGAGGTCCACTGCCAATTCGCTGAGTGGTCGCCAGTCGTTGATGTACGCTGCCTCAGCGAACTTCTGCAAGAAAAGCACTCCACGAGGAAACCCGGGCAGATTGAATGAGCAGAGCCGGGCCTCAGACGGCCCAACAGACTGTTTTACTTTGAAGAAGTGAGTCATGTTCATGCTAGCCACAGTGCCCGCCATACACGTCGCGCAAACCTCGAACTCCGGAGGATCACTCGGAAGCGTATACCAGCGAATTCCTCTTGCACCCTGGGGATTACAAGGCGGTTGTTGTGAGAGACTTTGCAGTGTGTTCCAGAATCTGGGATAGTTGCCCTTATCAGCCGCCCGAATCATTGGGATGAGCATGTTTGCCTGCCCCATGTCACACGATGCCTCCTGTGAGGGTCCAAGACGAGCTGTGCGGAACGAGTGACTTTCCGTAGACTCGTGAAAGTAATCCCAATAGCAAGCTTCGCAGACAGAGAAGTTGGGTGGGCCGCGTGAAGACATGAACCAAGTCCTCTCTGGGCCTGCGACAGGTTGTGCTTTGGGACACGGCGGAAGTTGCAGTCTTTTGTAGAACCCCGTGGTGAAAGCTATCCAGTTGTTGTTGGGAGAATAGAGCTTGATCATACGGCGGATGTACCAAAGGTTATGGTCACAACTTGCAGCGCCCTGAGGCTTATGTGTACTGAACCTGTTGCCGAATGAGTTATGTCTGAAGTAGTCTTCATAGCAAGGCTTGCAAATTGCCATCTCTGGTCGATCTTGTGGGTGGTACCACTCATGTCCCTCGACTGACTGATCCTCTGGACATCGTCCCAAAGCAGGCCTCATGGCCATGAAGGTCATCAAGTTATCGAGGTTCATTGACGAGAGAGCAGCTGGCCAAAGATAGTCTTTGACGCGGGGCGTGCCGAACAGACATTGCCGTTCCGATCTGTCATCGTGCCATACCGGTGTAAAAGTGTCTCGAAATGGTGAGTTGAGGATGCGGTCTGCGTAGCAACGACTGCAGATGACAAAGTCTGGGTATGAACTGTGGATGAACCAGTAGGTCGGTAGTGTGAATGGCATGTCGATACATTCGGTTACCGGCTGAATTCCCAATGGCATCGGAGTGCTGGGGCCTCTGTTGGAGGCATCCTGGCCGGGTGAAGTTGCAACATGTTGAGACACTGGAGCACTTCCGCTCGGTGGCAGCTGTTGGGGAGGTTGTTGAGCTTGATAAGGGTATTGTTGTTGGTGATACTGCACCTGCTGCGGAGACGAGGCTACAGGCGAACCCTGGAGTTCCACTTGGGGTTGCACTGGTGGAGGAGGGGGGTAACTCTGATAATGCTGCTGCTGTGGATGCTGTTGGTATTGCACCGGATATCCGGGGGCGTTGCGATACTGCTGAGCCTGTTGTTGCTGCTGCTGTGATGGTGGGTACCCAGCTGGCTGTTGCTGTTGCTGCAAATCTTTCCCAGCCTGCCTCACTGCTTTCTCCGCGTCGGACAGAAATTTTGTTAGTCGGCCCATGTTGACACAGGTTGCAGCAATATTAGACGAGAAAATCCCACTGTGAGTCAAATATCTCAGCTGGGCACTTATACTTGGACCATGCTGCCCCACTGATGTCGTTCCGTGCCGACATTGCCGGTGAGTATGCCTCGTTTTCCCAGTTAGGCTGAACTAACTCAATTGGACTGATAGCTAGGATAGATTGAAGCCTATTGGACTCGGAGCAATTGAAACCCGGCATTGAACATGCTGACTTCGTTTCTGTTACGCCCTGCTACTGCGTGACTCATCCCTGTCGAAGTTAACATGACGCGCCCGTAAAGAGAAAACAGACTGCTTGACCCTCTTCGTAGCCATCATATTAAGCTTCAAATTGACTATAGTCTAGTATATCTATTATAAGTCTTACGTTACTTTTCAGTTTCTCTTGATCGGGTGGCATTCTTTTAGGCGCAGAAATGGAGATATCCCCATTCACTACCATGCAAAAACAAGCTACCAAAAAGGCTAACAGCAGACCGACATGTATATCACTCTCATTCCGAACCACAACACCACACTTCGACCCTTGCTTAGACTGGCCCCTGGGAAAGCAAATCACTTAGAAGACGCCTGGGATGAACCGCGCGGTTACCCGACTCCATGCAACCCATTTCTCTCCAAATGTGTCTTTCAACATTTTCTCCTCATCCTTCACTCTCATCATAAGCCTTCGTAAGATTCCAAATACGAGGACAAAGCAACACATCAGACCCCAGCCGCTAACTGCCGATCGGAAGCCATGAGGAATCCAGCAACCAAACGCGCCATCCCATCGCAAGAACAGGGCGAGGTTAATGACCAAGACCACAATTTGCCCCGAGTATCCAGGATGTTGAATATACCGATAAATACCATCCGTCATTAAAGTATCAGGTGGTCCAAGTTGAAAAGTGAAGTTCTTTCCAAGTTGAGCAAAGGCCGTGAGTCGAAGAGGTCCGCCGACGAGAATGATCATTGAGAGACAAGCCAGTGTGTATGGATTCCAGGTGAACAGCTCTGAGTTCAAGTTCTCAGGATGAGGACATACGAGGCTGGAATCACCGTAGCCCATGGAAATGAGGGCGTGGAAAGCACCAACGCTGACAGCAAGAATTCGCCGAATTCGCGCTGCTGTTGGGCTGGCGTAGGTTCCGAGACTGTCTTGCTTCCAGCCGTCGCGTGGAACCTCGTTGGGCGGCTTGAAGCAAGACATGGTGATGAGGCTGGACAGTAGAACTGCCCCTGCGAAAGAGGCTTCGTGGAATACTGTCATCTTTTGATAATTGACGGAATGCAGATTTAGCTAAAGATGAAATTCTATGAGATTACTGGCTTCAGATGATGGGTCGTTGCTGAATGCTGCTATCTTTTTAAATGACCTCAGCATCGGCGGTCGGCGGTTACAGCCCCCGACTTGGGTCCAAGCTGGGTGTGTGACGCCCTATCCCCACCGCGCATATTTCCTCATTCTTATTACTGTTGCCGGTCAACTTACAACCGACTGGCCGTCTTGAAGCTCGTATGATTGAGCATGCTGTCCTTTCGATTAATAATCCAGACAACAAGCGGAACGATTCAGCTTCGGAGTTTTACATAATGCTGACCTCAAAGACTAGACATTTGACGTGCCAGAGAATCTGCGTCTACACGTTTCTAACTATCCTCTGCGGCCCATGTCCCTCCATCTCTTCAGGCCCATACCAATAAAACAAGAGTAATTACTAAAATCTAAGATGAAGCTATTCGGTGAGCTACAGTGCAGTAGCTTGCTAATCAGCTTACTAGCGATAACACAGGAGGCTCTTAACTACCCGGATACCTCAGGCATCTTACCCCACCCTGTCCTCCCTGTCGCGATAACGGCCAGTCAGTAACGCTGGCAATAGAACCAACTGCGAAGTCGCACTTGAGAATGGAGAATGGACTGATTGGATCCTGATGTTTTGCTGTTTTTCAGAATGAACTCCTCATATCGGCCAACTTACACCAAATCCCTCCATGGCTGTTCAAGATGTAAAGAGAAGAGAGTGTGTAGAACGCACTGAAGAGCCTGTTGACATCGCTGACCTTTCTGCCAGCTGAAGTGCGACTAGAGGAGACCGGGGTGTAAACGATGTGACGACCCAGGCTCATCATGCCCTGGCTACGCCTTACACCTGCGATGGTCTGCAAACAACCAACTTCAACAGAAGTCTGTCAGCGCTGGCCAAAAGTCTCGGACGAGAAAAGGCAATCCTTCATGCTCAAGCTCAACTAGTCATATGAATGAGGGAGAATCCATTGATCCTACGACGTCAACGTTGGATCCTTTGCTATTATGCCCTCATTTTGGACATACCCACCCAACGGCGAGCCTGGCGCAGCAGCATCTCCTTGGGTTTGGGACCCCTCCGTCACGATATCAGAGGGTTTCTTCCTGGACTCATCAACTTCCTCATCTTGTTGTCTGGTTGGTCCTGCGGAAACGCATATTTATACTCGTGCAGCCGAACTCTATACTCGTTAGCTCAAGACGGACAAGCACCCAAGATCTTTTTGAGATGCACCAAGTTTGGCGTACCATGGGTATGCGTTACAGCAGTGACTGCCATATCCCTTCTTTCGTTCTTGGTAGCCTCCAACAGTGCGAGTGAGGTCTTTCCTGTTTCTTGGATCTCAACACTGTCGCACTGGTTGTAAACTTCACGGCCATGACATGGGTGTTCATAAGATGGCGTCGAGCCCTCAGAGCTCAAGGGATCACTCGTCAAGGGAGAACAGCTTCAAAAAGTCACTGTTCAAGAAGGTTTCGGATAGGCAACCTGTCCCTGGAATCGAATTCCCCTTCACCGCCCCTTGTCCTTCTTGGACGCCGTACCTATGTCTCTTCATTGGAGGCTCAACATCCAACTTTATCGGGTTTGACATCTTCCAGCCCTGGTCCCTGAAAGGCTTCGCTACAAGTTATTTTGGTCTTGCGTGGTTCTTCCTAATGTTCATCTTCTGGAAGGTCTTCAGGCAAACCAATTTTGTGACTCCTGCCACTGTAGATATCTTTGCCGATGGCAAGAAGCAGGCTGTGGATGAGGAGTGTCGCTTCTGGGAGGAGGGATTGGGCGATGAAGCTGAGAGAGATGCACTGGCCAAGAATCATGTTGTTGTCAGAACTTGGGCTCGGTTCTGGGGCGGCTAATGGCCTTGGTGTATGTGATCACAGGTAAATTACATGTGCAGAACTTGGCTGTTTGTCATTACTATGAGGTGCTTGGTTGTAATTGTCTATCCTTTTTCTCATATCCCTTCAGCTAGATCTGGTTTATGGCTCATCGTAATCATATTACAATTCCATGGAATTATTTAGCTTCCAAACAATACATCCTTGAATCAGAAATCATGCCTCATTGAGAGAGGTGGTAATTCTCTACTATTAAAGTTCGAAGATATTACTATTGGAGCGGCCAGCCACCCAAGATAACAGAATATGCGCACGAGAAAATCGGCTACATCATAAGTATAACTTAACAAATTGATCGTTCGATAATGTATATAGCCTATACGCGAAGCCAAGAGATGAAAGATCTCCCGTTTCCTAAAGCTTTTATGACGGCCTTGGTCAATCCCTGTGAGACGATGATAGAGTTCACACAAACTAAAGTTTACAACGAGGACCGTTGGGGCTGGAGTCACTTTTGACTTCTCAAGGTTATCACAGAGGGCTTATCTCACCACACAGAACTTGATTGATCTCTAAAACGTTCCCAACATTTACGTGAACTGACCGCCTGCTCGTGTATGCACGGATCACTTCTTCTCCCAACTCACGACCGATACCAGACTGCTTGACACCTCCAAACGGTATGCGGAAGTCCGAGTCATTGCTACTGTTGATATCTGCAAAGAACAGGATAGACAGAGGTGTTTGTTCAGTTAAATACTCCCAAGATCTACTCGATCCAACTTTGAGACTTACCATGCCTATACTGCTTATCTGCAAATCCAGCGTAATATCGCAGCACGCCTGTCAGCTCACCAACGCCTCCTTGTGCAGAAGAAAACCTCGTGCCGTTGTTCCACGTATCAATAGTGGCGAGTTAGTGTGTGGCAGCATCAACGAGGTCGGCGAGCTTACGCATCAATTCTTCGTATCCAGATAGATGCGACCAAGGGCCTGTGAGCGCTGCCCAGCTTTGACAACATCATCGATGCCTTCCTCGCCGCCAGCATGGACTTTGACGATCTCATTTTCGTCCCTGGAGTATATCAGTAAACTAACTGCTGCCACTGATAGACAAAAGCAACTTACATCGGACTCATAACCAATATAAATTCCGCTGCTCTTGATCAACGCCATTCATTGTTGATGAAGAGGCCCAAAGGTTGGTAGTAAGTTACTCCATTCGGAGCGGTTAGTTGCTGATCAAGCTCGCTGCTCATAATATCTTCAGCCTTTGAGATATGAATACTGGATTACCGATAGTATCACTTAGTAAGCTTATATCACGATATGCTCAGGCCTCTAAGTCATTCAGCATGCCGAGCTCCGCACTCTCAACAGGTTGCTTTCTACATCAGGCAGGTTTCAAGCAGTGGACCCTTGGATATCTGCGCTAGTATCAAACAGGCAACTTTGAGACAGCTACCAGAAGCAGTAAAGATCGAGTCTTGCTGTGTGATAGGCGTTGACCCACCCTTATCACTCAAACGATAACGGCAATGCGTAGGGTAGCATTCGGGACTCGGAGTCATGTCCGACCGCATACAAACTGTCCCAATAGTAACCGTACAGGAACAACCATTGTTGTGTTGTTCTACACTGCCTTGGCTTTCTCTTCATATTCCAAAAGCTGTTATCTCTTTGGCATAATGTGCTCAGCTTCGTTCCCCCCACCAGAAGGGATGTCTTCCTTCTGGAGGACCAAACCAGGCGATTTGGATAACCATAGGTCAACTGAGGAGCTCCCAACGTCTGTAGACATTGTCATCATCGGTGCCGGATACTCTGCAGCAGCAATTCTTACCTATATCCTGGCAACAACTTCATCTGAGAATAGGCCCTCAATTCTTGTTCTCGAAGCCCGGCAGCTGTGTTCGGGTGCGACGGGACGAAATGGTGAGTTATAAAGCCCGTGAGACTCTGGTGTTACACTGACAATTGAAGGTGGTCACCTCAAGCCAGACTCATATAACGCCATTTCTGCGTACGCGTCTGAGTATGGGATAGAAGCCGCCGCAGAAGTTGCATCCTTCGAAGCGGCAAATGTTAAGGCTGTTACTGATTATGTCCAACAAAACAAAGTTGATTGTGACTTTGTGCTTACGAGGGCGGTCGATGTGCAACTCTCCACTGGCCATCAACGTCGCATCAAGGAAGGTTATGACAAGCTTATTGCTGCTGGACTCGAAACGACCAAGGATACGCTCAGCGTTGAGGAGAAGGATGCAGAAATGGTCAGTACATTATATCTTCTTCTTCTTGATACTGACGCCATCTCTTCAGATGTCTGGTGTTAAGGGCGCAAAGGGGTGTTTTACATACACAGCAGGACACCTTTGGCCCTACAAACTCATTCATCATATGTTTTCTGAAGCAATTAGCCAGGGAATCAACTTGCAAACCAACACGCCAGTTATTTCTGTTTCCGACACTCAAGATGCCACTGGTCAATACACCTTACGTACCAGCAGGGGCGAAGTCAGAGCGCGAAAGATTGTTTTCGCAACAAATGCCTATACAGGTTCTCTTCTTCCCGAATACAGAAACAAGATCATTCCATATCGCGCTGTATGCAGTCGGATCAAAACCCCGGGGCCACATCCTCTGCTCAATAATACCTACGCGCTTCGATTCTCAGACTGGAACTTTGACTACTTGATCCCTCGGCTAGATGGAACTATCATAGTTGGCGGAGCTCGAGATGCGTATATCAGATCAGTTGACTCGTGGTATGGCAACGTTGATGACACTCGAGTCATTGCTGAGGCGCGATCATATTTCGATGGCTACATGCAGAAGCACTTCCATGGATGGGAGGATAGCGGGGCATATGTTGACGACATCTGGACTGGAAGTATGTCCTATAACCGCATCCTCTTAATTCTGACTGCAGCTGACATCAAACTAGTCATGGGGTACTCTTCCGACCGGCTTCCTCGTGTAGGGCCTATACCTGGTCGACAAGGCATGTTCATCATGGGAGGCTTCACTGGCCATGGTATGCCACAAATCTACTTATGCGGACACGCCATGGCAAAGTTTCTCCTCAAAGATGCTTCCTTCAAGGAGACTGGTTTGCCCCGATTATTTGAAGAAACACAGGCACGCTTAGAAGACCCGAGAGACAGAGTGCTGGAGTTGTATGCTTCGGTTCTCAATGATTCGAAACTATAATGACTTCGGACCATGGCTGGGGATTGGGCCTAGCTTCATTATAGAGTTTCCAAGTCCTTCTTACGTGAATTAATTTATCATCTCTTTTATCATGCGATAACTATTGTTGTTACCATTTGGGTTATGGTGGCCTCAACTCTCCCAACTGAGGCTGTGAGCATGGGACACATCAAAATTTAATCAAACTCGAGCAAGTACACACCCTGTAGCTATTATGAGCAATTATACTCCGTATTATTATGAGTTGTCAGCCTTGGAGCCTGACCTTCTGCATTTTGGTTGGTTGGTTGGTTATTTATTCCCTGCTCGTCAAGTCACGTGTAGTTCGCCGAAGGACACCATCAGAATAAGGCAGACTCCCCCTTTTTCAGCCCTGTTTTCAGTCCTGAAAATTAATTTATCTTTGTTCATCAATTACTACGAAGCTTGAATAGCTGGAGCATTGTCGTCCGTTCACGCGCTTGTTGCATCAAAACCCCGTGTCCAGTATTATCAGCATTCCGATTCCCCATCACTGTCTCGCCTCCAACAAAGAGTTTAAATGTCGGCTGCGATTGGCAAAGCGCAACGTCCCGTCTCACGAGCAGAATTTCCGCTTGCTATTATCTGCGCCCTCTCCCTCGAAGCTGATGCGATAGAAGCCCTATTTGATGAACACTGGGACTGTCATGTCTACAGCAAAGCCCCTGGCGACCCCAATTCCTACTCGACAGGGCGCATTGGCCATCATAATGTCGTACTCGCCTACATGCCCGAAGCAGGAAAGGCCAACGGAGCTTCTGTCGCGACCCACTGTCGCGTGAGCTTCCCCCATGTCAAATTGGCCATCGTGGTTGGAATCTGTGGAGTAATCCCCTTCACCCCCGGGCCTCGAGATGCACACCATGAAATCATTCTAGGAGATGTCATTGTCAGCCAAAGCGTTGTCCAATACGACTTGGGACGACAACACCCTGGTAGCTTTGAGTTCAAAAACACCAATGAAGAGGCTCTTGGGAGACCAAACGTTGAGGTTCGCTCCCTGCTATCGAAGCTGAAGGGCCTCCGAGCACGAAGAGCATTTGAGTCCGACATGAGAAGTTTCCTCACACTCCTGCAGCAAGATCTAGAGCTGGCAGCGCATTACCCCGGACCCGGGACGGATCACCTGTACGAGGCAACCTATCCTCATGCCGACAAAGACATGTCATGTGTCAAATGCGGTTGCAACGGAAAGCTTGTGCCGCGGGAGCGGCTAAGACAGGAGGTACCAGAGCCTAAAGTACATTTTGGAAGGATTGCCTCCGGCGATACTGTCATGAAGTCTGGTGAGGATCGCGACGATATCGCAAGAAAGCTTGGTGTCATTGCGTTCGAGATGGAGAGTGCTGGCGTTTGGGACAGCTTACCATGTTTAGTTATCAAGGGCGCGTGTGATTATGCCGACAGCCATAAGGGTAAAGCTAGCCAGAACTACGCTGCAGCGACTGCCGCTGCTTGCACTAAAGCTATATTGCGCCAGTGGGTCGTTCCAACCAATCACGGTCGGTAACTCGTCTGCTGCTTACTTAGCCGTGCTGACCATGAAAGAGATTCAGCTGGGAAGATAAACATATCTCGTTGTAGGTAGCCATGCGCTTACTGCATTTGAATGATATAGCTAACATAAGATTTGACAGTCTTGGTCCCTTTCCCACCAAATAAAGACTTTGTTGGTCGACAGAACATTCTTGCGAGCCTCCGTCAAGAATTATGCTTTGAAAACACCAACGAGGTCGCAGCTCTCTTTGGTTTAGGAGGGGCAGGGTAAGTGAACGTACATCATGAACGGAAGACAACAGCTGAGTCTCTAGAAAAACACAGATCGCCCTAGCATATGCGCACGAGGCACATGCTCAAAATCCAGATCTGTCAGTCTTTTGGGTTTATGCGAGTAATGAAGACCGCATGAAGCAGTCATATGCCATAATCATGCAACAATTCGATATCCCTCGCGGTGATAGCTTGAGTGATCTCGAATTGGTGAAGCAATGGTTAGAAGCCGAGCATCAAAAACCGTGGCTCATGGTTGTTGACAATGCCGATGATCTGAACCTCTTCTACGGTACTCGTGGCCTGAGCCGGTATCTCCCGACTTGCCCTCAAGGTAAGCTACTCGTCACGACAAGAAATCGGCAGATAGCTGTCCGAGCTACTAAAGGCCGTTGCTCCATTGAGATTCCGCGCATGACCGAGAGCGAGGCACATGACCTCCTTGGTGAGCATCTAGGGTTCTTGAAGCCCGATGTTGTTGATCTATCCACATTGGCGTCGAAGCTTGAATATCTTCCTTTGATACTTGTACAAGCCGCTTCATTCATTAAAGAGAACTGTATCTCTATCAGCGATTACCTGAGCCTTCTAGAGACAGATAAGAACCTGATAGAACTTCTCGATGAAGACTTCGAGACATATGGTAGGTATCCCGACTCACTTCGAACTGTTACCAAAACTTGGGCAATTTCATTTCGACAAATCAGACGCCAGAACAAATTAGCAAGCGACTTACTATCAATCATGTCCATGTTCAATCATCAGCATATACCCGATGACTTCGTGGTCACTTATCTATCGCTCTTTCACGGCCAGGAAAAGACTTTGGAGCGTCTTAGAGCCATTGGGCTTCTTAAAGCCTTTTCCTTTGTGTCGAGTGGAGAAGACAACAGCGTTTCTATGCATCGACTGATACAGCTCGTGATGCGTGAATGGCTCATCAGAGAAGACACAATAGAAGACTTCCTGCGCATGGCCGTCCTTACAATAGACGGGACATCTTGTTTTACGACCAACAGCGACGCGTACACATCATCGACGCGGGTTTCCGGTAATATCTCTCACCTGCTTACCCCCCTTGGCATATTTCTGAATACTTTTGGTACAAGCATGTGGAGTCGTACGGATACCCTCAATCTCTTCAAGGATGCTTTTCGTGCCATCTATCAGGATTTGATCTTTCTTCTTGGATACAATGATCTACAAGAGAGGGGACTGCCTGAAAGTCTAGATATGAAAAAAAAGAGGCTTGATACAGTCGCAAGTGCTGCGATACTTGAAAGCGACTATCACGTATTATGGGAGGAACGAAGTCGCCTTATACGACAGTTGAAGACTATTGGGGAGAAGGAACGAACTTTCATTATACGAGAGTTAGAGAATGTTGTCCATACATGGCGATTATTGTTGCCTCCTGGTACAAGCAATACATTGGAGAAATGCGAAGCAGATCTTCGGGATTATTAGTCCCGGTGCGGTGGCTAGACATGTTAAGATTTGTGTGATGTGGTAGGGGAGCGATAAGGGAGTATGGAGTGTGTGTCAATATTTTCATGATATCTAATCTAATTAATGCTTTCTAGACTGACGATTGGAGAGGTTTGAAACGCATTCTTCGACGAGACATTTTGAAATATCTGTTTAGTGTTTCATGGTCTGATGTGTCTATCAAGGATCGAGATGATATGAAGCGTTTCTCCGTTCTTCGGTTTCGAAAAACGCGAAGAGTTGCACAAATGAACCTCTCAATTTTGCATTCACGCCGTACCTAGGCACAAGTTACAAAGATGCGTCATGCCAAAGGAATCAGTATATTCAACTTCGCCGATGACTAGGTAGCCAAGCAGGCTTGCACGACTGCCAAGAATATTTGAAGCCAACGGTCTACTGTATCCAGACTGTTTGACTCAACTGTCACTCTGTTAAAGATCCAGGTAAAAAAGACCGAAAGACAAGTGACGTGTAGGGTATCACCAAATCCACTCGAACAAGGAGCGCACTGACGATCCACGTGGGTGATGGATCTCAAAATTGATCTGTTCCACCAGCGCTGTTACCTCGATCCACTAATGACTAACATAGCGCCGACGATCTCCCCCTACTGACTCTGAGGCTCTGCAATCTATGCTACTATAGGCAAGGCTACGCATTGAATCGAGTTATGTATTTGGATCTACCAGCAGATGATCAACTCGGCGGCGAGGTCTGCCGCGAGATATCACGTCTCTGGGCGTTGAGTGCCGGCGTTATATGCGATTTCTTGGAATTTCGAGAGAGGAGGAACCATTCCGAGACCTCGGTTGGACAGGCGCAAATTGGAGTTCGTCTCAGAATGTCTCCATTTCGGGGGAACATTTCATCCCAATAATCTTGTTATTTCCGTGGCCCCTTTCAATTCAATGGAGATCATGCACATTCGGCCCGGAGCGCGGAGCAGACCTAACGGCGGAATATCAGCGGTAGAATGTGTCAAGAAGCTCAACACTAAACAAGTCTTACGAAGTGTCGGCAAACTTTGACAACGAATGAGCTTGTTCGATATTAACTTCATCTAACGTTTCAGCGAAGAACAACGGTTCATTCTGGTACCAAAAGAACCCAAGTGGCGTTGACGAAAGTGGAAGCCCAGCAACTTGGCGCAGCGGAACTTGGTCTCTAAGGATTCCCAAATGCCGAAATTTGATACGCTGCCATCTCCTGTGGCGCTGATTCTGGTGGCGTCCCCCCTGAGTCAAGTGCCATTTTAGCGGGTAGCGCAACAGTCCGTGATGACATTTTGTTGAGGCGCGAGAGGGGAAAACCGAGGCTTGAGTGACATAAAGGGAAATGCAGCCCGGAGCCATTGGTGACTCCCGTATTGGAGCTCGGTTGCAGAGTTAAAGTGCGGAAAGACAATGCGTCTGCACGGTGATGTGATGCTCATCCTTGTAGATCATGCGTACCGAGAGACGATCATACCATGCATCTGGGACCAGACCCTCGGGTAACGGCAGGGATATGGTTAAGCTATTCCACCAGCGTATTCTCCCATCAAATCAGTTAGTCCAATGGCCCAAGTGTCGAAGCGAAGGTCAAAGCGCATGCGATTCATCCAGAGACTTGGCTAGAGAACCTCGTTTCTGCCACGCCACGCCAGACCGTTCCTGGGGTCTCGTCCCGCGACACTAATATCTCTAACTCTTGCGCTTAGCATCTGGGCACCTCCACCTGGTGGCAGCACCCAAAACGTGGTTCTGGTAGTGTCTGCATGTATAAACCCCCTGGATCCCCAGATTCAGTCCCTCTTCCCTCTCTTTCCCCGGCCGATCCTTCGTTCCTCTTTGCTTTTTTTGTATCACTCCTTTATACATCATGTCGGCGACTACGAGTGACATCAAGATTGCTTCCATTGCTATGGGGTTCACCCTTGGTTTTGGACTGCTAACTGTTTGGGAGGCTTGGAAGCAGACCCGACGGAATCGAAACCCGCTGCGAAGTACTTATATTTACATGCTCTGGGGAGAGATTCTGGCGAATATTATCATCGCTATCATCGGATGGATTTTCTTGGATGGAATCATCGGACCGACGTGAGATAGCCACTCAGCCAGTGTAGAAAGTGGCGTGCTAACAGTGGCTAGTGTACCGGTCTTGTTCTTTATTCTTTTCTTCTGGGTCTTTGAGGTCCAGCTTCTTATGCAAATTATCGTCAACCGAATCTCCATCATCGCCGAACATCGATCTACTATCTTCAAGCTGAAATGGGGAACCGCTATTACCATCACTCTCATCAACATCGCCGTTTTTGTCATCTGGATTCCTGCTCATACTGTTCCCCCCGCCAGTCAAACGTAAGTTACTGTTGAAGACTTGACTAAGATCGTACTGACCAATGTAGCTTTGTTCGCATCAATGAAGTCTGGGATCGTGTCTCCAAGGTTCTCATCCTTCTCGTCGATGCTGGGCTCAATTGGTACTTCCTTCGAACTGTCAAGAAGAGACTCGTCGAACAGCATCGCTTGAAGAAGTATGAGCCTCTTGTTGGTTTCAACGCCAAGCTCATGATCATTTCGATCCTCATGGACGTAAGTGTCTCGTCTCTCTCTCTCTCTCTCGAAACCTAACCCGTACTAACTGCTGCTAGGGCATGCTCATCGGTCTCATGTCGCTTCCCAACCAGGTCGTCTACATCCAATTCCACCCTGTCGCATACATGGTCAAGCTCAACATCGAAATGTCCATGGCCAAACTCATCACTCGCCTCGCAAAGGGCGAGAACGCCGACGACTACTACCCCTCCATGTCGCACTCTGGTCACCACCAAAGCAACAACCAGCGCACCAACGATGCACCATGGACTCAGGGCAATAATGTCCAGTTGACACATCGATCAAAGGTTGTCGCTGGCGATTCGGATGAGGATCTGTCTGGTACAATGGGTAGACACAACGGCGGACCTGGCATTCATCGCCGAACAGAGTTTGAGGTCACTGTCGAGACGAAGCCTCAGAAGAATCCTTTTAGGGAGGGCACAGACTCCGGGGATGAGCTGCCTTTGACTTCAAATACCGGACATCCTAAGCAGATGACGGTCGAGGAGGTTAGCCGTATCCCATCTATCTCTAGTAGCAGACGGTCATGAGACCTTCACACATTCTTTAGCTATATACCATATACATAATACCTAATACCCCAACATATCAATAGCATCATAAAGCTCAGCGTCTTGCTGTCAAGCCGCAAGGTTTTCAAAGATTAATTACAGGATTGATGGTAAAGGCTTTGTAATGCCTTAGGGCTTGCAACAAGATTTATTGGTCATCGTGAAAGCTTATAGGTAAAAGCTTATATCGGGGGAGGGGGAGGGAAATATCATGCTGTCATTCGTATCTGTGTTCGCAGCCTAAAGCTTAACCTTAGAGGCAGCAGTCATCCCCATAGATGATAGCTCACGATATCTATATACCATATCAAATTAACACTCTACGAAATCCCAAGTAACTCAAGTATTTGGAAATATAGCCAAGATACAGACAGATCTCTCAGATCAAAATAGTAATAAGCTCGAAGCCGAGTGCGAAACGACAGTTATCTGGAACATTAGACTTCAGAAACTTTGCTACGCAAATTGTAACTCTAGGCTGTCCACTAAACATGTCTTCTCTACCAATATTGAGTTCAATATCAAAATAACCTTTGTACAAGATGCCATTTTAGAGTTATTCTATTCTGTGGCGGACTACAGTGATATGTATAAATACGAACATTCTCCCATCAGAATTTTTCTTCTTCCCTACCAGGAAAAACACCATTGTTCAATCTATAATCGCAAGACCAGACTCATGCACCCTACAAACACCTCGCGATTCAGCGCCCAGTACACGAAGGGCGGGATCACAAACCATCATGGATCCCTTCACCACAATTCCCGCCGAGTTGCGGTTACAAATATTCTCATCCCTTCAATCCAAGGCCACGATCTCGAGCCTCATCCAGGCCTCTCCAATTATGCTCAAGGGCTACCTGACATACAAAAGTACAATAACGCGAAATTTGCTTGACCGCGACTTCGACGACCAGATGATCCAAGATGCCACGGGAATCATTTTGTTTCCATCGCTTAGTGAGGCTCGAAAGTCAGAGTCCCTAGTCAAAGAACACTTCAAGTCTTGGGAGTCACGCAAGTTTCCGAATCCTTTGGCCACTCGCGATGCCTTTCTGATTGTTCAAATCGACAAATTGCATAGTCTTTTGATGGTCTTCGTCGAGGACTACATCACAAAAGCGACCGCAGCTTTTCCGCCTCGTGAATACATCTGTCTCCCTCAGCTTACCCACAGCCAAAGCCATCTCGTGTTCAAAGGAAAAGAGATAACAAGGAGATTCGATTCATGCAACCTTTCAGAAAGCGAAAGGCGACGCTTGTTGAGAGCATTCTTACGGGTTGAGCTGATGTCTCTGCTTCATAAGACTCTTGGCTATAATAGCTATAGTCTCGTTAAATGGCTACATATCGGACTAATCAGTGGAGTCAAAATACGAGACCAGGAGGCGATTCAATGTGTCTGCGTGTATACATCCTCACTATATGGTGCCGTCTTTGCCCATTGTGCTGATGCCTGGCTGCCAGTAGCCGATGCGACCCCAGAAGCCGGGCTACTATTTCCTGACAATCTCTTTGCAGATCCGACTCAGTATGGAAAGGACATTGGCATCAACGGAATAGAAGAGCGATCAACTATTGATTACATCGCTCAGTGGGGTTTCTCTTTAATCTTCGCGATAATTCGTCGTGCCATAGCCAGATCACAAGACACCAACACTCTCGAAAGCTTCGTCAAGAAGCTGTGTAGCTTCAGAATGAATAGCGTTGTACAAACTTCATTCAGAAGAGCGATTCCCTTAGAACGCTTCATCCCTCCGAATAACATGTACTACAGTACCCTGAATGGCGGTGAAGGTTTCCATGAGCAAATATGGTTTAAATCCCTTATGGACAAGCTAAGCCCCCCCCATGGCCGTGCTCTACAGTACAAGATATTTCAACAGCGGGCATGGCCATTTTTTGACGACGACCGCCACTACCCAAAAGACACCGCTATGTTGCCATTATTCCCCCCTCAACATTTCTTGGACAGGATGGAACAAGAAAGAATCGATGAAATTGCGCCCCTCTTCGGCCCAGGCCCTGTTTCAAAAGCTCAAGTAGAAATCAAATTGAGAGAGTTTCGTCGAGCCCAGAAGTGGCAGGACAAAATGAGGCCGATGAAAGAGAATGTTTCGAACATCGAGCCTACTTTACCTAGGACTTCTATCGCAAACCATGAGGTATCACTGCCAGCGATTGAGAAGGAGGAGCAGTTATTGACATGGAGTCCTCGGGGCGTTGTACAATGGGATCAATCGAAGGAGGCTTATGTACTCGTAAAAATTTGAGCATCTGAGGGCAGAAAGAAATATTATTGGGAAATGTGCTATGTTAAATAAATTGCTACAGAGTATACTTTTATAGAACTTAATTTCTCTTTTTTCTTTTTTTCCCTTTTTCTTCTTTCTTTTGCCTCTAAGTTATAACTTATCAGGTCTCGAGATACATTTGGACTAGGATCTAGGTTGTCGAGTTAATGTTGCAGGGTTCATTGGCATGGGTCTTCAGAGGCCACGTGAGACATACCATCAGATGAAACGAGATCACGAAATCTCTCATATAGACTAAACAACTGTATAAACTTCAACTGAACTTCTGCCAGCAGACTTTCAACAAAACCGTTTCCGAATCCTCTCCATGAGATACTCATCACGATGGATCAGGGGATAGTGAGGGTTGCCAATGGCGGATGGATAGATGGGCTCACCCGAGATGCTGTGACGCGACCCGACACGAGCACGATTCTTTGGGAAACTCTCTACGAGCCGTGGAATCTCTTTACGAAACTCGATAAAGGAGACGATATGGCCGCGGCTGAGCCTGTGACTTTGTTACGCGACGTTTGTTCTGGGCACGACATTTCAGAGAAGAACTGTTCAGTCATATGCACCAGCTCAGAGGATTTATTCACCTCTTGGAAGACCCTATGGCAATGTCTGTCTCTCACATCTTTAGCTCTCGCAAATTCCACGTTCTCTACACTCGATCAACACCATGGCGGGGCAGGAAACGGGGCCTCAAGGGAGCAGATCTCGAGCGCCTTGATGTCTTTTGGCATTACCAATGCGACCGATTTTGACGGGAGAGCGGTTCTGAACCTGACTTATGAGTGTGCTGCTGCAAGTTGCCGCGACACTAGCATGGGAGAGTGCTCTATCAGCCAGCTCGAGCCCGGGTATTTTCAAAGTGAAATTATCCAGTGGATCAAAGTGTACGAGGCTCTTGCACCGCTGTGCCATGGACTGGAAAGCGATATAAACATCGATATTGCTGGACCTGGAGTAGGTCCTTGACTTCGGCGACGGTAACCCATGCTTATCAGTCTGCAGGTGCTAATAACATATATCACTCAGACAGCCATGGTGGTATTTGCATGGTTGTTCTTCCTTCTTCTAAAAGTCAACAAGTTCATCAACACTACGGCATCGCTCTTCACTCATCTCTTTCGAAAAAGAAACCCGGGGCCCAGTCTTTTGGGCCATCGTGTATCAGGTCTTGAACGCCTCGAGCGTACAAATCTTGCACACGCAACAAGCACATTTCTCGCAGAGCTTCACGAAGCACAGTGCTTCTTCGTCGTCGCTATCGAGATAGCCCTGATAAACGCGAGTTCACGATCAGCCATCTTCACTGGCGCCGAGAACTGGCAGAGTCTTCTATGGAATCGCGACAGCGTCCAGTTCCTAGCAGGTATGGGGGCTTGGCCCATTATTCTCGGACAGATCTCCCTCCAAAGAGCTGAGCTCGACTCGATGTACTACCTTCTACTCTCGACACTTGCGTTGGTACTTGCGGGTGTTGCAGCAGATACAGCAGCAAATCCAGACCCAGATCGAATTTACAAAATGTTTCAAGGGCAGAATACCCTTGAAGAGTGCGGCGGTCATCCTTCCCTTCGAACCTTTTGCGTGGAAGAGCGAGAGAGTATATACTGGTATGTTTTCCCAGCGGGAAGTATATACGCGTTCCTTGGACTGCTTGCTATTCTATGGTGGGCCAAGATCTGGAGTCTGTGCAACTCCCCAGCGGCGTTTTTAAAAAAGCATGAGTCCTTATCAAAACGACAACTTGAAGCTTGGGAATGGATCAAGTGGATCTTGATGCAAGCTTCTCTTTTCGCAATCCATATTGCTGAGGCTGGTGCTCTTGCTTGCATATGTTTTAGTCTAGCAGTCATTCGCGCACCGCTCCTGAATTTGTTGCTGAGAGGAGAGACAGGAACCTGGAGCGTTGGACAGCTGGTTGCGGTATTGATCTGGGCACCGGTGATATCCAAGTATGCCCATCTGGCAATTCGTAAGTTATCCCTCTACAAGGGGCTTTGAACCATGAAGCTGACCATGCATGTAGTCGGCGTGGAGAAAGGTTTCAAGCTTCGCTTGTCCAAAGCATTTGAAATTGTGAAGAAGTCAGATACTAGGTCTGGAAGTGATAGTGAGGCAATACCTCTGACCTGAGTGAACATAGAACATACGAATAACGAATATTGTCAGAAAAACTATCTTCCATAGATGGTGGGCTAATAATTTGCTTTGTCTTGATGGCATTTGAGGTGTCAGGTGACATAGGCCTCTATGTTGTCGCTGGCCAGTCTCGACCTATCAGCCGTATACAACGATAAGATCATGTTGGAGAGCCACGCACAGACGCAGTAAGCAGGGTGTGAGTCTTCAATCCAATCATACCAGCCCAACCCCGCTTGCTGCATTTATCGAGCTGAACCCGACAAGCTGAGCTTTTGTACAAGTGATCAGCTTCTCTCTTCCTTTGGAAGAACTAGACAGCACGATGGCATCCTACAACTACAGCACGATGGACACCCTGGACTGGCCCAAGATTGTTGTTATTGGTTTGGTCTGGACTCCGTCGGCATACTTCTTCAATTCTTGGGTCAATAGCCAACAGCCAGGTACCTTTGTGAGCATTGCCTGTGTAATCTTTTCAATCATCAGCCTCTTGGCTGGTTTCCACCTCATTTGTTTCGCTATTTTCGTTCTTCTATCGCCATTATTTGCCCTTGCATTACTCTACCGACTAATCATAGAGCTTCCTTACCTATGCACCGGGTTCGGTCCTTGGTGTCTCTCATTGTTCTGTGCTCAGAGGCCGCCACTTTACGCGTCGCGAAGCGAGATGCAACAAGGAAAAGACTGTGGGCTCTGTGGTAGATGCAGCAGCATAGTCGATCAGTCCTCCATCCTCCGGGGCACCCGATGGAGACTGACGCGTTCAAAGGAAAAATACGAGTTTTATACCAAAGATCAGCTCCAGCAGTCCTCCGAAAATTGCCATCTATGCAGCTTCCTCTGGTATTCTTCATTTGGCGCCCAGACGACTCCAGTGGCTGGAGTATCCTCGGGGGAGTTTATCGCCCGTGAACCAGACATCACTACGCCACTACTTTCCACAATCTCCAGGTCACGTAATTCTCGTGACTGTGAGCAAGGCATCGAAGCCAGAAACCTCTCAGTCCAAATCTCAGCAACTAGGGAGTTTGGTTGCGAACAATTACTTCATATTCGTTTATACGAGAAAGGGTCTAGTCTATTCCCGTGGCTAGAAATCGAAGACGCCTGCTATGGTACGTTTACCAGGTGACGTGCAGCATTTCCATGGCTTACTCAGTTGCCTAGTATCCAGTAAACATCATTGCGGACAGTCCAATGTGACTGGCTCCGGGGCCAGCTTTCGTTGGGCTCGAGAAATAATTGAGAAGTGCGAACGAGAGCACCACAATTGTCGGAACCACTTCATTCAATCTACCAGTCAGCGCTATCTTCCCAAAAGACTTATTGACGTCCAATCGAGGGACAAGGGAGTCGTACAGCTCTTGTTGAGTGGCGAAATCCCACCAGAAAATCTCGTCGAATATGCTGCGCTCAGTCACTGCTGGGGTGCTACGGTCAAGTCTGAGTTCAGAGAGGATAATGAAGAAATGATGAAGACGATTCTGATAGACACTTTGGATCCAAACTTCCGAGATGCCCTTGACATAACTTACCAATTGGGAATCAAATATCTATGGATCGACTCACTCTGCATCATGCAACGCACTAAAGAATGGGAAGAGGAGTCTGGCGATATGGGCCTCGTTTATGCAAGAGCCAAGGTTGTAATCTCTGCGACAGCATCCAAGAACTCAGAAGGCGGTTGCTACAAACCCAAGGATCTCTTTCCCTATGACTGCGTTCTATGCAGTAACTGGACCTCTTCACTCGTCGTCCGCTCGTCGATCAAGTATGCCAACCTGGTCCAGCTATTCGGGGAGAAGGTCGATCGTTCGTTCTTGGCCACGAGAGGCTGGACCTTTCAAGAAAGATTTCTGGCTAGCAGGATTCTGCACTTCTGCTCAGGTCTTATGATGTTTGAGTGTAACACATTGACTACCTCTGAGTGTCATGAGGAAAAAGAGTATCCCCTGAATACCCAATTTAGCCAGAATGGGACGATGAACGCGCCGACAGTCCCTCACCCAGGCCGTGAACCACCCGAACGGCTCTGCAATAGGACGATCATACGACGTGCTGGGTCTTCCACAAGACCTGTTACACGCCCAGCCAGGGACACAGTTAGGAAAAGCTGGTACGACAACCCCAAGCATAAACTATGGGCCGATAGAAAACGACGTTATGACGTACAAATGTCTTCTATAAGGGCCAACGCCGCACGACTAAGTATTCGAGGAGCCTTCAGCTTCCTCTGGTCTTTCAAGGGACAAGATATGAAGGAGAAGGCAGAGTTCCACCTGCGGTGGTACGAGATGGTGACTAGTTACTCGGTTCGCAATCTTACGAATGAGAACGACAAGATGATGGCCATTGCTGGCGTGGCTTACTTCATCCAACAAAATACGGGTTACAGATACGCTGCTGGTCTCTGGCAAGAGATATTACCCTTCAATCTCCTGTGGGTGGTGGATTCTGGGGTCAAAAGGCGCCCGTATGGTCGGTCTGTTCCCTCGTGGTCTTGGGCATCCGTGGATGGTAAGATCTCGCACCGTCTAAAGAAAATCGACCCAACCTTTGTCTCTGGCTCAAGCGTTGACCTGACGGTCGAGGGCAGTAGCGTTTCCGATTCATGGGAGTATATAAAGTCCCTGGTATCAGACCTGAAGGTTCAAGCTACACATATGGTCAACGGCATGGCCCATAATGCTACGCTGACGCTGTCCTGCCAGCTCCGAACCTTTGGTCCTTCGTCATTGGACTACGTGTACGATACGCTGGAATGCTATGAGCGGGGCGAGATAAGATGTTTACCTGTTCTCGAGTTGGTCAATCGCAGAGTTGGGCTGCTGACTAAAACCCCGCAAATCCATGGAATCCTGGTTCGAGAGGCGTCGAGCACTTCAAGCCAGTCAAAGGGTACACTGGCTCGGTATATGAGAGTCGGATACTTCTGTACGGGAAAGACAAACATCCACTTCGAGGGGATGAGTCGAGAGGGGCAACAGTCCATTGAACTTATTTAATAAATACGTTCTGTCGGCAATGGAATTTCACAGCGTTTAGCTGTTCTATGTCTTGGAAGATTTTCACGGCGCGTGGGAGACAGGTGATCGGAGGCTTTTGAAGGGTCGACCATATTGAGACGGGGCAAGTCTTTACCGAAGTTGCTATGACTGGACCCCAATCAGATACTGAGTTCGCAGAGAAACTCAAATCCAGTATTCACTCCAGTCACGTACTCAATACAGAGTTCTTAGGCTGATTTAAGATGTATGCCACGTTCACAGACCAGTCAAGTGATCGGAATTAGTTTAATCTTATACATAAAACCTAATAATATAGCTTTTCATACCTTTGAATCATATAAATATGTCTCCTGCGCCGTAGCCTTCCCTGGTCTCCTCCCTTTCCGCTTAACCTTGACACCGAATTTGTCTCATCACTTCCTATATACGACCTCCTCGTGCTCCTTACCACCATCAAATTTTAGTCGCTATTATGGCTACTACTTTCCACCAATTCCCTCTCCTTCCGCGATAACTCAGGGACGAGATCTGGTATTTTGCCATTCGGTCACACGACCGTGGAGTCCAAATCTTTCAGATACACAAGTCACCCTCATATGAGGATAATGGAACCCAGAGTACCTCGCTGAGGGATTGTCTCTTGAAGATATATGGAAGACGTCTGAAGTCTAGGCCAGGCCGCTTACCAACCTCGGGTGAACACATAAGGCCCTGGTATTTTGGCGCTCCCCTGGGATCAAAATCTTGTGAGAGCCTCGATGTATCTCCAGACAAGATTGTCTCGACCTACATGATTGATTGCGGACTATGGACCGCCTGCAAAAAATCGAGGCGTGTTATTCGGAAGCACTTCGCCAATCCCTCAAACAATCCCGGGGGACTAGCCGAGTGCGGGAGAGTGGGCTATTGCTCAGGCAGCAGCCCCTTCTACTTGTCAGTTTGGCCAGGCTCGGACCTTTTCATCCTACAATTGGGTAATTTCTTTGATACCAACTGGAGTCGTATTGAAGCGTTTGCCGGCACTCCAAAATCTTCTCCCTGCCCTGTGGAGTCTTGCCGGGAAATTGGTATAGAGTATGACAGCGACCCGGAGCATGGCACTGTCGGGATTTGGCGCACGATGCTGCATCCTTCCGAAGGTCGCATCGGGCTTCTTGGATGGGAGGACCTTGAAGATTCATAATATTGTATATGGCTAGACCAAGTTGCAGAGAATATTATCTACTCACAATCGACGCTAATCAGTCTCTCACAAAAACCCGTTGAGGTAGATAAGCACTCCGGAAGGACAGATTTATGGCCCGAAGGATGAATATCCCATATGGAAAGTAAAGTATGGTAAAGACTTCAAGGCCAAGAAAATGTTTCCTATTTAGTGGTTACTCCTTCAAGTCATACATTATTGGAACCTTTTCTCTTTGTGTCTGGATCAAAATGTGTAGATCTCGCTCTCGATGTGTTGTTTGCAGTTGAGACCTGCGATTGATAGCTTGTTGTAATCGTGCAGAACTTTGTAAACAAATCATGCTGGGCGGCCATATGCCTAACACAACCTTTTTGTATAAGATACCGTCTAATAAACCTTTCCGGTGTAGCAATTGGTTAGTCATTATAGTAAAATGTCTAAGTTATCATCTAGATGTGTTACTTGAGGGAGGGCACTGAGTATCTTGCCCGTATGTGTTTATTGGTGTTCTTTACCTTTGTGAGCTGGGGGCTAAAGCCTCTTTTAACTACCCACAACCTTATCGCAGTGTTACTTGAGACTGAGACTTGTGGCTGAGAGCTTAAATCAGTAGACAGAACATAGCTGTCCAATAAACTCATCTGGGGTGAAAACTTTATTTCTTTTACACTCCATATAGACTTCACGCAAGATTTACTTTTAGCGATGACTCAAGCGATGTAACTTCTAGAGTTTAATCATTTTGATGATGTATATATATACGACTCCCTGTCCAGATCTTTTCTACAGCATCCTTTTCCCTTCTTTCATCACACCTAGGGATTCTTCCGTCTTCACAAAAGCACAGACCGTCTATCGTACGAGAACTTATCTAATCTCTTCACCATTCGAACTGTGAATTCTCAATCATGCCGACTGAGTTTCATCTTTTCTCTGCTCTCCCAACTGAGCTCAGGCAAGAAATTTGGAGCCTGGCTATTTCTATTCGCCCAAGACGCTCAGGAGTTCGCGTCTTTCGAGTATTCGATCCTTCCAAAGAACCTTCAATTCAGCTCCAAGACGTCCCGGGCTTCAGTCGTTACTGCAGTACCCCCCTGGCTCTGGGTACACCTTTGCCAGACAAAGGCTTCGTCAGTGTCACCGGGGAGAGCATCAGTGATATATCAACACAAGTTCACGATCCGGAGCTGTGGAATACTTGCCAAGAATCGAGGTTGATGATGAAAAAAGCCTTTGTGTCACTCGAGGGATATGGCTTCGACTCGATGGGGTACTATCTATCTGGTACTTCCCCCTTCTACGTCACACTGACGGACCAAGGGCATAGCCTCTTTATCTTACGGCTGGATAGCCTAGAATTCGACTTGTGGCGAATTTATGGAGCATTCAGTAGTAAAAATGACTTAGTATTGGGCATTGAGTATAGGCCCGAATGGGGATCGCAACTTTATGCCCAGGAACAAGGTGGCGAGTTTTGTCTAGCGGCATGGCTGATTAGAGCTCTGGGCCCGAGCACGAACTTTTTGAGCGTATACTTGATAGATTATAATCTGAAGCTCAAGGCCGATGCTTCTAGTAGGCGCAGACGAGATGTTTCTTTTGACTACTACGCACGGAATAGGAGGCTTGTCGAGGTAGGACTGGAGGATAGTAGGGAACGGGAAGACTGGGAGTACATCAACCCAATTCCAGACGGAGACTACCGCAAGTCATCTTTCTATTTTGCGGAGCGTATGTTGGCGGATTTGGAAGCAGTGGAAATTTTCGATCAGGACTGGTCTTACAAGCCCTGGATAGGCCTTCTAGGATGGGACTATCTTTGAGGTTTGGAAACAGGAGGTTTCTTTTCTTAACAGGAGAATATCTTTCGGTAAATTGAGCAGTGTAATCACTAAGCCCCAATCGATTTCTGCGTTCCCATCCGCATCACGTGTGCACTTTTGGTGACTTTATGTAACGAACTCTATCCGTCTTATACACAGCGTGAGGTACTCAGTTACTAAGTTCTGTCTGCTTATTTAAGCTCTCAGTCACATATAACTCAGATGGCTCCGAATGACCCAGTCGCTGTAGTTTTCGAAAGTCTAATTATTCGGCAGTATATATATCCTTTGTCTGGCCCTTTTTTGCTGACACCCCTTCCACTTCTTTCGTCACGCAACCGAAGTCCGCCTCTGTCCCACCTATTTCACTGGCCCTTATCCAGCCTATTCTCCCACATCATCGACCGAGCACCTCTAAACATGGCGACTGAATTCTATCTCTTCTCTGCACTCCCGACCGAGCTTAGGCAAGAGATCTGGAATCTAGCTATTCGCCCGAAAGAGCCAGGAGTTAACATATTCCGAGTTTACGGTAACCATTGAGATCATCAAGCCCCGGAGGCCGTCCGGTTCTCACACTATAAGGATCGATTTCGTGGATGGGGTCTCGCCGTACCTTTGCCACACGAAGATGCCGCTTGTGTCAATAAACCTAGCGCGAAGAGTGTGTCAACATATATGATTGATATAGGACTATGGACTGCCTGTCGTGAATCAATGGCCATGATGCGCAAAGCCTTTCCAAGGCCCAGGAGTATCAAGTTCGGGAGAGTTTGCATCCCCGAGCCAGCGATGGGCTACTACATCTCTGGAGGTGCGCCACGTTATTTCACAATGAATCCACTCGAGGATCTTCTTATCCTGCGATCGGACACTTCAGAATTCCACCTGGAAAAGGATGAATGCACGCTAACCTTCCACGTCTCGCAAATTGGCATCGAATACGAAGCAGACTGGGGACAGCAGCTTTATGTATACAATCATGATCGCGGAGAATGTCTAGCATTTGACGAGCTTTCGAACGTCTTCGATACCTGGAATTTCCATTACCTATTTCTTGTCGATTATAACCTCAAGCGAAAGTCAAACGCTCCTCCTCACAACGGTTTGTGCTTCAATGCAGGCGACAGGAGGCTTATAAAGGTGGACCTCTTGGACAAAAATGATCGGAACCACTGGGAGTATATTGAGCCAGTTCCAGATAAAGATGAAAGGTCTTCATTCGCGTTCGCAAAACAGCTACGTGCATACTACGAAGAGATGCAAGACAGGCATGAAGTGTGCACACCTAGCATAGGACTTCTCGGATGGGATAAATATTGAGAGCTAGAAAGATGCAGAAGACAGAAGCATGTTTTCAATAGATCAGATACTTAAATTGCCAGAACTCAAGTCTTTATCCCCCACCCTGTTCACTGCGTACTGTTGGGGACTTAAGCTCTTCATGTGAACATGAAGCCGTTGGCAGCCTTTGATCTTAGATACAAACTTTGTTATAACGAACTCTATTCGTTTGACACACCACATAGGCCAATGAGAGGCTACGAGAGAAAATCATGTCCTTTTATACTTCATACTTTGTTTCGTATGACTTGAGCACGGTATGGTTATAAATATGCCCTCTGACTCGATTTCTTTCATCTTCCCAAACCACCTCACCCGTCTTACATCTCACTCACCACCTCATCCAGAACCCGAACATAATAGCACGGTCCTAGCTCCAGAAACTTGGCACTTTTCATCTTGCTATTTAGAACATGGTATCGGCATTCCAATTATTCTCAGCTCTTCCAACGGAACTCAGGTTACAAATCTGGAAGGACGCAATTCGGCCACGTCTGCCAGCGGCGCATTTTGTACGTGTTCGTGGCTCCGATGTACCAGATCGCCCACAAAACACAATCCTTTTCAAAAGGGACCTTCGTGTAGACCAACAGCTTTCGCACAGCGATTGTATTGCGATTCAATCATGGAGCAGATATCTTGATGGTAATGACCATGGTAGCGATTTCGATATATCGGCATACTTGATCGATGCCGGCTTGTGGACAGCTTGCCGTGAATCAAGACTCATGATGCAGGAGAGCTTTTTGTATCGCGAATGGCACTACGGACCGTGGGTGGGATATCACATCTCCGGTGGTGCTCCATTATATATCACGATCCGTTCCAATGACCTAGTTATACTACAGCCCGATGAACTTTCCCTCGGAAGCTTTGATGATGAAACACTGGGCCGCTTACACGAGCTAGAGCACATCGGAATCGAGTACAGACCGGAATGGGGCATGGCCCGTTACGAAGAAGACGAAGAAAGCGAGCAAGCCTTTGGGTTCGCTGATGTCCTTCGCTTCGCTGATGTGATGAGATATGCAGCGTGCGTTTGGCTGATCGATCATAACCTGAGACGCAAGGTAGATGCCCCCCCTTATGTCGAAGGACGTACTACATTCCGTTGGGTAACCAGGGATGTTTCTTTCTGGGCGGCAGATAGGAAGTTCTCCAGCATTGATCTTGAGAACAAGAATGAGGACCCCTTGACTCATTGGGAATACATCAACCCCGTTGCAGATGGAGATTATCAAAAGTCCTCGTTGCACTTTGCAGATCGAATGCATAAGGAGTATGTGAACAAAAACATACGGATGCAAACTGGTGGACCCCAATTTGGGCTTCTTGGGTGGGATCATCTTTAACTTTGGGATACGCGGATATACAGAAGTAGCACATAGACAGGTACACAAAATATAAATACGCCTAGTCAGATTATATCTCTACTTTTCTCAAATTATGGGAACAGAATTATTTTCTCTGTCTAATAGCTATCCTCAGTCCACCCAGGGACATTTAACCATCCACTCAAATTTGAGCGTCATACAGCTTGGAGTCACGCCCCTCACCAACTAAACACATGGCAAACTGTGCTAAGGTCGGCATGTCAAAAGAGGCTTCAGCCTCAACGCACTGCGATAAGGTTGTCGGAGGTTAAAAGAGGCTTTAGCCCCCAGCGCACAAAAGTAAAAAGAAACCACAGTTCAACACGTATGTAGACGGCAAGCATCTACGTCAGTTTGCGCAAACCATAAATCACTTCATCTGACTCAAGTCTGAGTCACTCCGTGCAAACCTTTTATTAGGTGATATATATCCCAACACCCTCATAAGAATCTTCTCGTCTTATTATCATTTCCCCAACTTTTCTCTCCCTCGCTTCCACTCTCAAGCTTATTTGACAGCCACGATTGATTATCATGGAGGAACGTACATTCCATCTCTTTTCACAGCTTCCTCTAGAGCTTCGGGAGCATATTTGGAAGATGGCCATGCGCCCAGACAAGCCGGGCGTTCAAATATTTCGGGTGTATGATCCTGAATCTGACAGCCCTGGACATGCAAAGGATATCATGGGGCTTTCAGTCTCCGACCCGTCTCAGAGGCGACGGGGCCTACCGCCTTATCCGCCTTGTGCGCCTCGCCTTGCACTTCCGCTATGGAACAAATATCCAGAGAGCGTCGACGACACAAGTGATCAGAATATATCCACATATCTGTCGGATGGCTCACTATTGACTGCCTGTCAAGAGTCCCGATCTATGATGAAAAGGATGTTTGGGACAAACAAAGCGTCTCGCGAGATCTACGATAAATCAAGGGCTGCATATTACTTTTCAGGTGGTACCCCGTCATACATCGCCATTTATCCGAAGACAGACTTGATCATCTTGCAATTTGACGATATTTTTAACTTTGAATGGGACTATCTTGAAGACCTATTGTATCAAAAAGGAAGTTTTCACCCCGACATTCGCCACATAGGCATTGAGTACAACGAGCGGTGGGGCATCGAGCTTTTCGAGGAGGATCAAAATGGAAACCCATGGATTGAGCCCGTAGATTTCGCGCTGTACAAGCTATTCGAGCTTGCTGAACAGATGATTTATCTTAGCATTTGGCTGATCGATCACAACCTGAAACGGCGTAAGGATGCTCACTCTTTCAAAGCCAGCGATGAACATGAATTTTGCAACCCCTACCTCGCTGCCCCATTTTATGCCAAAGACAGAAAGTTCCTCAAAGTCAACCTTGAGCAGGGAGAGCAGTGTTTGGATCAGTGGCAATACATTAAGCCAATGCCTGACGGGGACTATCGAAAGTCTTCTCTGCATTTTGCAAATCGACTTCGAAAACAAGTTTGTGATCATGCCTGCAGAGAGAGCTGCGTTGTGTCGCATTGTTCCTGTTACCTTGGTCTACTTGGGTGGGACGACATTTGAGCATTAGATCGCATAAATGCATGAATGCTTATCCATGGAGTCGTATGGAAGAATAAATAGTTAGTTGGCTTTCCAATCTTTAGAACAATAAACCTTGGTCTCATCGCCAGGACTTCTCGAATCCTACATATTCAGTGTCTATCAGGACAGCAATAGTAAATTCATATGATAAGAGGCCGGGTCGACACCGTTCTATGGCACTGTCTGAGGAATTTTGGGTGACACCGGGTCGACGATCAGAGTTCTTGGAGCACGTGGGGAGCGACGACAATCATCTTACAACCGGGCGATGACGCGTGTTGAACAGGCAGCACATTGCGATACTCTCCACATATATACACATATCGCATTCTAGGTAGTAATCTGTGAACTACGAACTGGCGCATCTAGTTTGACGTTGTCCCAACGAAAAGAGGCAATATCAATTCTTCGTCTTACAAAGCTAGTTATCTTCAACCCCCAAGTACTCTTTAAGAAACTTGATCTGCCGAGCCACATTTCGCTCAAAGTTGTTTCCAGTGTAAGCGTCAAAATGCCCCCCTGGCAACATAGAGAGCTGTTTTGGTTCCCGTGCCCGAGAGTAGGCTTCGAGAGCTAAGTCCGTCGGCGTCAAAACATCGTTCTCCGCGACCGTCATCAACAGTGGCGTCGGCGAGATGCGATGGATCCACGCCGATGGATCGTGCGCACGGAAGAGCTCCAGTGATTTGAGTGTGACTTCATTCTTCCATGCAGACTTGGGAGCCCAGAGCTTTTGGAAGAAGTCGTAGCTGTCAGACGTGGGGAGTGCAGAGGGCGCAAGAGGGTTCTCGTCCACTACCTTGACTGTGGCTGGGGCGTTTCCAGCAGCTCGGTCGAGTCGGTCTGGCAAAATAAACGGGGATCAGCAATGAGAAGCGTTTTATTAAGTGCTAGGAAAGTTGACCAACCTTTCTGGAACTCGCCTTCCATGAACTCAGCAAAATCTGGCCTTACAAGCCTGTTGAAGTTTTCCCATCCGTTCAGACACGGGACCTGAGAGAGAACTACTTTGGCGCGTCTATCAACAGCGCCAACGCGTAAGACATGCCCGCCACTATATGAGCTTCCCCAGATGCCAATCCTCTCCGGGTCGACTTCGCCCCGAGACTGGGCAAAGGTGATGGCATCTGATATATCGGCGACCTGGAGATCAGGAACAATCTCCTGTCTCGGCTGACCTGGTCCGGTGTCGCTGTCTCCGAGTCCTCGGTTGTCGTAAACCACACAGGCCATCTTGAGCCGGCTGGTGAAGCGTTCGGCGAAAGCGTCAAGATCCATCTCTTTCAGCGCTGAGAAGCCATGGCAGAGGACTAAGCAGGGCAGTTTGGACGGATTCTCTGTCGGTGGCAGGTAAAACCACCCTCGGAGGGTAACGCCGTCGGAGTTAGTAAACTCAATGTTGGAACGAGGCATCTTTTACAAATGATGTATAAGTCGATAAGGATGTGTATTGACTGTACTGGAAATCTAGATCAAGGTTGCTGGAAATGGTTTAAATGATAAATCCTGTTTTAGGCTTGGAGTGCTCCTAACGGTGTTTTCAATAGTATCCAGGCGCACATTTGCGCGGCATCTTAGTCGAAGCGGCGTCTCAATTTCGAAGGCTTGTCAACTTACAGGCGGCATCTTAGCTATGTATGTACACGGCATCTTAACTTACCCCAGATCATGCAAGTTAGCAATCCGAAATTCCCGACTAAACTTTGCTCCCCAAGACATGCAAACCTCAAAGAACCTTAGAATATATCAAACCCTGCTAGCAAACACTAAGCTTATTACTCTGAGATGCTCATGTATTTGTGAGAAAAACCAGAAGGCATAAAATATTCGGAGCATTGCGGACTCGCCTCTTCCCAGTACTCTATTTCTAGCAGTGTTTATACTGCCAGACGTCTAAACTTTATCTGCTCTAGCCCTTTACACAATAATACATTTAGCTCACAGGTAGCTGTAGACGAATTTGACTTGGTATTTACACAATTGATGAGCTATTTCCATCAGTAGAAATCCCAGTGCCACGATTTCTCACAGCTCAATGATAGATATGAAGTGACGACCCTTTTAGCCTCAAATCCGGACTGAGCAGGTATTTTTATTATCATCTAACTCGTGAATACTTTAACAGGTGCACGTAGCTCTCTATTCTTAATCAGTGGTAATACTATCTGTTGAGGTCTTCCCAGGAGCCAGGTACTTGTAGATGTCCATCACAGCATCTTTCTTCCTGCTAGTGAGGCTGGCAGGGCCCTGCGGCCCAGGGTCGTCAAGAAGAGAAACCCTTCTCCATTCCGTTTCATGACAGACTTCCAACATAGTGCCAGGCTCAAAGTCTTCTGTTTGCGTAAGTAACGCCATCATGGCATTCGCTACAGCATCAGGCGGCAAGAGATAATCTCGCTCCATGTCGGGGAATTTGGCTGCCTCAGGTTTCTGTAGCGGTGCGAACGAGCACTGGCAAGGCCAAAGTACTTGGTGTGCATTTTTAACGTGATTTTGAGTTTCGGGGCGATTATTAAACATCGATGGATATAGCGCTAGCGAAGCATCGTGTCGGTCGTTCTATTATATAATTAATCATCACGTCCCGGGGTAAATTGTAATACGGCATGAGCTACTAGCTAATATAATTATAATCACATGGATTATATGCCAGATGTTTATGTTATCTCCGATGCCTTGGCACTCAGTCGTGCTCTTAGTTTTAATCAGGTCATTTGGCTTAGCAATCATGCCAATGAACTACCTATACTAACAGCAGAATGGTTAACCTATTTGTTCACCGACTTAAGCCATACAGAAAGGATTTAAAGTGGTCGAAATCGGCTTGGATTTCCCTTTACCACAACTTTTAGAATTGCTCTATCAGAACTTCAATTTCAACAAAACAATGCCAGCCATTATAAACGTTGCAGTCGCCGGGGTATGTGCTGCCGCTTCCGATGATTTAGAGGTCTGTTTTTCTAACGCTTTCTAGGCTTCTGGGAACATCGGTGAGCCTATTGTAAAAGCCCTGCTTGCGGCAGGTTTTCACGTTACAGCCCTCGCCCGCGAATCTTCCTCGGCGACCTTCCCGCCCGGTGTCGATGTAAAAAGGGTGGATTACGACTCCGTCGAGTCTTTAGAGAGTGCTCTCCAGGGTCAAGACGCTGTGGTTTCCGCCGTAACCCCTACTCTCTTGAGCAAGCAGGTTCAGATCATAGACGCGGCTATCGCTGCTGGAGTCCAACGGTTTATTCCATCCGAATATGGTATCAACACACGCACGGTGGACCATCCTGGTCTCAAAACCATGGTGGCTCCCAAGATTCAAATCGTCGATTATCTCATTGAGAAGTCTAAGGGAACGCCATCTTTCTCTTGGACGGGTTTAGCCACAGGGCTGTTCTTCGATTGGGTACGTGTCTGTTGATCCGCACTAAAAGGCAACTTTGACTGAAAGTCGCCTGATCTTAGGGCCTTTCTTTTGGACTTATTGGCTTCGATAAGTCTACTAAGTCTGTGAGGATAGTCGACTCGGGAAACGAACGTTTCTTTACTACAAACGTGCCCTTTATCGGAAAGGCGGTCGCAGCGGTCCTTACCCATCCCGAGGAGACGGCCAATAAATACTTAACCATCGCTTCATTTACTACGACGCAGAATGAGGTTCTGGAACTTATCGAGAGGGAGACGGGAGAGAAATGGACCAAGACGTTGGTAACTCCAGCTGAACTAAACAAGACTGGCTACGAGAAGCTTAGTAAAGGTGAATTCATGGCTGTCGCTGATTTCCTGCTAGCATTCAATTTTGGAGACGGAGGCAACCATGCAGTAGAGCCCAAGGATCTTGCAAATAACCTACTTGAGATTGGATTAGAGGAACTGGCAGTTGCTGTGAAGGCATGGGTAGGACTTTAAGGAAGGCTATAAGCAGGGATAGGTTTACAGTTAGCATTATGGAGGGGCTAGTCGAGCTGCACATGCGTTCCGGTCCGTATCTCGTCCCTCGCCTTCTTTACAATATCCTTAGTGAGGAGTCGCAGGGCTATAGATAAACTATCAGTCTCTATTTTGCTTTGCCTTTCACCTTCCAGGGGAGTAGCTATCTTTTTCTTGTTGACTAAACAGCACGGGGTATTGTGTGCTTCAACAGGCCTACCTGCTTTTCTGCTTTACCTACTTCCCAACTGGTCTTTCTGGCCATCAACGTCGAAATAGCGCCAGAGGAATCCTATTGGCTGGCCTTTGACCACTGGAAGGTCATCAAACTCAGGAAAAGAGAAGTTGGTCATTATTGTGCACGTGGTACGGGCTCTCGCGTCAAACACAAATGTCGTAGGTCCGTCAGTCAGACATCACCTGCGGGGAGATTGAAGACATTATCCACTGTTTGATAGAAGGTTCTCCCTGGAGATCGTAAATGTGGCTGAACTAAACCGCACTAACACCTGGTCTAAAAAGCCGAGACGCCCTCCCTCACTAAACTACCTATTTTGGTACCGCGTCCCATTGACGGCTTCTTGAGATGCCGAAGAGGCCGTTCGTTCGTTTGCCTCTAATTTCGCGTCTGCCTCATTCCTAGGCGAGCCTTTGCCCTAAGGTCAAGTTGAGATCTCCTTGGATCACTTCCCCACGATCTATTACCCCGGACGTGGAGAAGCCCGCACCCCAGATCTTCTGCGTATATAGATGCAGTCGCTTTTCCCCAGAAAACGATCTAACTGCACTGCAACATCTCGATATTGTCACCCGAAGCCCAAGACAAGAACAAACAGCAAGCGTCGTCAGGAATAGCAGAGACGAAATGGCGGCAACCATGAACAATAAGTCAATTCCTGCGACGAGATACAATTTCGCACTTGTATTCTTCGTAGCTCTTGGCTCTTTCACCTATGGCTTCAATGCCTCCATCATGGGCACGGTCTTCGGGCTTGCCCCCTTCTTCTCGTATTTCAATCTCGACCTCACCGGTCCCGCCGCAGACTATGCCAACTCAATGATCGGCGGTACGAAAGACTCCAGTACGACCTCAATACATGTGCTGACAAGAGTTGTTCTAGCTACCAACGGCCTTTTCTCCGCTGGAGGCATCATCGGATGCCTCCTTATGACGAAGCTGGCCGACAAACTTGCACGGAAGAGAACTATCCAGGGGATCTGTGCTGTTTGCGTTGTCTCAGTCATATTTCAAGCTGCTGCTGTGCATATTGCTATGTTGCTTGTGGGAAGGTTCCTCAATGGCCTTGGGTAAGTTCACACCGTCTCTACACTACTCACGTGTGCAGCCCAGAGCTTAAGCTAATCCATTCTGCCAGGTCCGGCATGATGAACGTGATCATCCCGCTGTATCAGTCAGAAGTTGCACCACCACACATCCGTGGCCGCATGGTCGGAGCCCACGGTTTCTGTCTCGTTCTCGGCTATGTCAGTTTTCCCTACGTCCCCGGCCCCTAAGCCGTTTATCATGACTAATGCCATCTTCCATTTACAGAACTTTGCCGCCTGGACCGGACTCGGCTGCTACTTTGCGACCAATCCTCAAATGCAGTGGCGGCTTTGCCTTGCTCTTCCTGGTCAGTAACGAGCAAGATTTTCTTTCCAATTATCACATCACTGACACCTTGGCCCATATACAGCTGTTACTCCCGGTATCCTTGGCCTTGGATCATCGTTCATTCCAGAGTCTCCCAGGTGGCTCGTAACGCAAGACCGTGGGACCGAGGCCCTTGATATCCTCACCAAGCTCCACCATCAGCCAGGCGACCTTAACAATGAAGCGGCCCAATCTGAGTGTCGCGCTATAAAGGCCCAGTTGATGACTGAGTCCAGTGAGCCCAAGTCCTTTGTTGGCATAATGAGAAAGCCTTCATATCGCAAACGACTCCTCATCGGTATATTTGTTCAGTATGTAAAACTTGACGCCACAGGCTACATTATGCCTCGGATGTGAGCTGACCCGATCTCTAGGTGCATCGCCCAATCTACTGGAGTGCTTGTGATCAATAACTACCAGGTTCTGCTGTACAACGGCCTCGGTCTAACAGGTCACCTCCCGCTCCTCCTCTACGGAGTGTACACGGCTTGGGCTGCCTTCCTCAACTGGGTGGGCGCTATGTTCGTTGACAAGTTTGGTAGAATTCTTATGCTTACTGTTGGACTGGTGCGTGCCACACCCCGATCCTCTTTTCCATGATGGACATTCTGATCATACCCAGGTTGGATGTGCACTGATGGTCGCTGGTGAGGCAGCCATCGTCGCCGTTGCCGCCGAGAATAAGAACAACCACACCATCAACGCAGCTGGTGTATTCTTCCTCTTCGTCTTTGTTACTTTCTACGCCACATGCATTTACGCCATCAGCTACATTTACTGTACTGAGATCTTTCCCACTTCTATTCGCGCCAAGGGCGTGAGCTACTCTGTCATTGGCCTGTTCATCATGACTCTGAGTAAGTGATATTCGTTGTTGAATCGACGATCTGACTGACATATTTTGCTAGTCTATACACAGCCTGCACCTATTGCCTTCTCCCAGGTTGGGTGGAAATACTACCTTGTCTTTGTCATCGTGCCCCTTCTTGGTGCCCCTGTTGTCTACTTTATGTTTCCTGAGACTAAGGGTCTTTCATTGGAGGAGATTGGTACTCTCTTTGATGATGGGAATGAGACTTCAACAGTTGAGGTTCGAGAGGATGTTGCCGAGAAGCTCGATTTCTTTTGAGTTGTGGGACGATGCCAACACAGGTTGTGCCTGTTCACGGATCGTTTCAATTGAACAACGTCATCAGCTGCTCTATTAGTTAGAATTTTAATATGTAATTCTATCTTAAGCCTTCTGTTCTCTATTATCTGTTGCCGGTTTCAGGTTCCACTATACCTGGTAGTAAAATATCTAGAAAGTCACATGTTCATACAAGGCATCCAATGTCCATGGTGGTTATTTTAGAGTATCTAACTTTGCGCAACGTCCCTCAAACCTACACCAAAGCTCAACGTCTATCCGTCGAAGCAGGCATAAAATTAAGCTCAACACAACCCCTAATGCTCACAAAAACTGTACTGGATACCAGACCAACTTTGCTCCGCGTCACGCTGATACCTAGTCCTCTCGTCCATGAGCTTCAACCGATGCTCCTTCGCTTCCTCCAACGACATTGGCATCGTCGACTCATCTGCCTCAGCCCCCACCATGTTCACCAGTTCCGCTGGAAAAGGCTTGCCACTCTCTGCCGCAGCCTCCAGCCCAGGATGTTGTGGCTCCCTTTCAGCCATCAACTTCGCAACGGCGTTTGGAATTTTCGTGGCGTTATCACCACTCAAACCCCCAAACGTAGCCTCCATCCACCAGCTCTTCTGCTGAGGCGGTACGTTACCCGTATTGATGATTCTCGTCCTCGGATCAATGAGCCAAAGTGCTATGAACCGTCGATGGCCCGGTTTACTCATATCGTCCAACTCCACATGTGAAACTCTGTGGTGGAAAACATTGGGGAACGCCAACAACCTACCCTGCTTCGTCTCGATCTTTCCATATCGCTGCAGACAATCACCGCCGTTCAATCTTGTACCATAAACCTGCTCCATCCAGCCGTAGGCTTCTTGTCCAACGTTCCAGTCCTCTTGATAAAAGTCGGTCTGCATACGGAATTGCAGATAGCTTGGCTTCACATTCTCAGAATCGAGGTAGTAAAGAGCTGTGCCGACGATATGTTCATTCATTTGGCCCTCAACGTGCCACCCTCCAGGAGGAAATACAGGCATATCTGGGGTGAGCTCGATGGAGGCCATCTTGACGATCACTTGGAGATCCTTGAACCGTTCGCGCAGTGACATTCCTGGTTTGACACCATAGTCCCATGCTTTGAACTCGGGGGCCTCAGGTTGAACGGGCTCCCTGATCTCTTCCCAAGCATTCTTCTTGCGTGTATCATAAAGGAGATCGCCATTTGCATCTCTGATGACGTCTTCATACTCGACTTCCCCTGCATCCGGAGGCGTCCAGTCATCGATTCGCGGGGTCCAGTTTGCTTCGTTGTCGTCACTGCGAACGTTAGTGGACCTTTTCTCAGTCTCACTCCAGTACGTGGCTGTCACTTACTCGGGGTTTTCAGGGCGCGGGAAGCGAGCCTTGGTCCGGCCAGCAGAGATGATATCCCAGTCTTTTACAAACGACACACTGTGGTCCCAAGCGGGCAGAGCTCTTTCAATGAGTTTCTCAACCGTTTCATAAATATCACTATGCTTGGGATGCAGATTGTTGATGTAGCTCGTCAACTTTACGCTTCCATCATCCCTGAGCTTGACATTGGATGGGAGCCACTGATAGGCGTCGGACCACAGAAGCTTATGCGAATTACTACCATTGACTGCGAAGTTTATGTGGTAGCGATCATCGTAGCCAGGTGGGACGTCAGCCGGCTTTTTGGGTATGACTTCTCCTTTGCCGCTCCATTTGTCAACTGCATCTTCAATGCTGACTACCTCGTCGCGAAATACTCGAGAACGACCATAGACAAGGGGGTATAGAGACGGGTGCACAAGGTTCTGTACCATGTCGTAGCTACGAGGATTCCAGTCTGGATTGTCTTTTTGTTCTTCCTTTAGCTTTGCAAAGGCGTCCCGAAGGCGCTCATGGAGACTCTCGTCGATGAACGTGTCCGATTTGATGACGGTTGCGTTTGCATCCAAAGCCGGTATGAGACCAGTCTTCTCAAAGAATTGAGCCTTGACACGGAGCTCTTTGATACACTGCAAGTGGTAAGCATGGAGTAAATGGTGAACATTGATAATCTTACATATTCAAGACAGCCCCGATCTAAGATGTACTTGAGTCTATCGGGGCCATACTTATGCCAATGTCTGGATCCTGGGTTTTTATTCTGTACAATATCATCGTACAAAGGATCAACTGGAAGCGCAAGGGCTTCTTGAATCCATTTTTCGGTGATGGTCTCATCGAAAACCTTGGATCCAATAAGCGTCATACCAATCGATGTTACATAGAAGCCTTCATACCTTTATGTGCCAGTTAGGCTTATCTGTCAATTGATTCATCACAATCATCATGGCAGCCTCGCGCACAAGCAACATATCAGATTCAGCCCCGACGGAGTTATAATGAATTGCAGTTGGGTAGATTTCGCCCTCATGGTGGTAGTTGTGATACCGAAGGTTCATGCCGAGGCCCGGATAGCAGCCGACGGTTGGAGGGTCAGGTTTCTTGTCAGAGAACATGGCGACGCGATTAGGTTGAGATATTTGAAGTTTTCGGTGCAGTTGATTGAGGGCAGACGCGCTGTACTTATTTATACGTGATATCATCATGCAGTTTGGGTGTAGGGAGCTGTTTGTTTAGTCTAATCACTTCACGAAACCCAAACGCGAAATCACGTGTGGAGGAGGTAGGGGTGTTTTAGGCAGCCCAGGCAGCCGTGCTAGGATATCATAAACCCTAACACAGTAAACCAAATTTAAGGGTTGATACAACAAGAAAAGACTTTTCAACAAAGAAAGCCCAAGCAGGCCTAACCAGCGAGGCCAGAGTGCGGGTCTCTTGAGTTTAATAGCAAACCAAGGCACATGTAAAATGCAATACGATGTACTACGCCCTTGTTCTTCCTTTACGCCCTGATCGATTCGATACGTACGGATCCTTCACATATGGATCAATCAGACCCACATCCGTTTGCGAAATGTCCGTACGTATCGAATCGATCAGGGCGTTATCTATGCTCCATTTTTATTTTGTAGTTCCAAGTGGAATCTCTCTCATCAAGTGTCATCACCTCGAGATCCGCCATGCTCTTGAGCTTGGCCGTACAGTCCTTGACCTGGGTGTCGATCATCTTGAGACCAAGTTGGTCAGCACGACTCTTGATGGCGTTCCATCCAGTGAGTCTAGACGTGAAGTGCACGCATCTTGATAGACCGAAATGCTCCGGTTTGAGGATCTCATACGTGGAGGGGTCGTTGAGGATTGCTTTGGCATAGATGCCAGCCTTGTGGGTGAATGCGCAGAACCCAGTAACTAGGGAACAGGCATAACACTCAATCTATCGTTGTTAATAGAAAGTGAAGAATTTTACATGTTATGCGGCATGCCACCTTACACTAAGGTGCAAGCCACTTTTGAAGATAAACATAGTTATTGATAAGTGGAAATAAGACAATATTTAAAGTTTATTCGAGGCTATAGGTTAAGCACTTTTCAAATAACGTAACTATTAGTAAACATCGGGTTTAATCGTGAGAAATATCGTAAAAATCGCGAGTCAAAGCTAAAGTTCATAACCAGCCACTCAAGCGTTCTGATTTAAAATGCTCTTTCCAGCTCGTTTCACCAACACAATTTTCAACTGATAAATGCAATATAGCAAGGCGTAGCCGAGACTCCTCAAAAGCCTGCAACAGACTCAACGACATCAATGGACCATCGTCAAGTCTCGTTGATAGGTATTTGAGGTGACCTGCAGTCAAGACTACCCTACAGCTGACTAAAGCAGCAAAATGTGTGCTAGCGTGGTGAGGATTTTAGCGAACTCCCGTGCACGAGCCAGAAAAGCTTGTCCATGTGCCAATGTTGATCAAGCTCGTACCAAGCAAATTGTCGCCATTCCGAGCGACCAAAAAGGCTCGGCACATCCGACCACGTCGTATTGTTTGAATCATGTGTCGCGTGCTCAATTACCAAGAGAAAACAATAGCTCGACTTTACGAGCTAAATCTGCCAGGTACACATGGACTTGGTCTGTTTTTTGTTTTCACGGTCGTTAACTGACGGTCGGTTATGTAACGAGAAATTAGTGATCGTCAGATACGACAAGGGACAAGGTGTTTCATGGCTTGTTCCAGCGGCATGACAGTGGAGTGGAGGTTGATCGTCTATCTCGTGTGCCGTGTACCGCCTCTTTCTCGGATCACGGAACACAAAGGAGGAAGCTATCGAAAGTCTATGAGATGGAGATGCTCGTATTGACGGAAATGACATTGGGCAACATGTTACATATGATCGACCTTCACGGTTAGCAATGCCGAGCCGTCGACGGTCGACATCGTCTGGAGGCTGGAACCTGGTGTTGACCGAAAAAGGAGAAGAGGGCCCCGCTTGTCAATGCAGCCTTTGCAGGTGAACTGCCGCCGTTGGAAAGGCTCTGATTCTTTTTTTATGACAGAAGCACGCTAGAAGGGTGCGTGCTAGTTTACTTACTGTACGCCGACACGGGGACCCGCTGTGAACTCTCAGCTCCAACGAGTCAGCCCTGGGCGGGAAGGGATATACGACACGACCAGTTATATTGCCAGGGCCGTACTGTAAAATGGGAGACGTCAAAGGATTCATCCATCGGTGAGCACATGATGAAACTGTAGCTTGCAGCTTGTGAAAGGGAGGTGTGCATCGCAACGGTCAATCCCGCAGCCAGGCGGGGATGCTGTACCGGTAATAATACATATGATGATGGATTATGAAGGGCTGAAGGATCTAGTTTATGCTTACTGTGCCAAGCATTCCATGTTTTTAAACCTGTCGTAGCCTGTAACCGCGGTAGGCATGATTGATAATCCAATGCAATCCATCAGAAAGACGATCCCAATCGAAGATCGAAACAGTCCGAGAGGCACATTGCCAAATAAATCACCCCCGCTCTCAAAGGAACCCCCCAAATCAAGGCAAAGGCTGTCAACGACTTGTTGCAGAGTGGTGGCGGTGCATGCAGATTACATTGGTTCGCGGCGTAAAATACTCTTCAGCCCAGGTAACTCTAGAGGATCTGGGATTCGTGCCACGCAGTAATTACCACAAACAGCCTGTCTACCCCACCCCGGAAGAGCATTGTTACGGCCCCGGCGGCCCTTGACATGCACGCCATGGATGTTTGGGCGTTGTCGAGTGGCGTAGCATGGAAACACAACAACACCTCTTGGTAGTCAAGCCCATCAGCATGCAGTCACTGCTGATGTAGCTCGACCAAAAGAGATGCGCCATATTGTGTGATTTCAGCCGGTCAATTTGTTCCGCCAACTGCAGTGCACACCACGAGAATAGGTACTTAGCTCTATTAGCCACGTTGCGACCCTGGGTTTCCCTAGAAAATACCATTAGCGGGGCTGTACCCTGCTAAAACGAGCCCCTAATAATCTGGCCGCCGAGGAGCTAATGAGCTACTTTTGGAGTGCCACTGACCCCTGAACACGCGACCCCTTTCTTATTTGGCCTCGAGCTCTTGGTCTGCATGTTTTTTTTGATGGTGTCTACCCCACATTCTCCCGCTCATTGGAAAGGAAGGTGCGAAATCGCCCAAGTCCAGACCTGCGACACACGACACACGCCTCCCGCCAAAAAGCCTACCTACACTACAGTGACTACACCTCGGCCCTGTCAGTCATCAACTAACTTAGTTTGGGGGGAGACGAGACTTCTTGGCTCTGTTTTAATTCCATCATTTTCTTCATTTTTTCCCGATCCCTTCCCTTCCCTCCCTTCTCTTCCCTTTTTCTTCTCTCCTTTCCGCCCCCATTGCAGATCTCTAATCGTTTCCTTTTACGTTCGCGCCGCTCGCCCGCCCTCCCTCCTTTCAACAATCAGCGAAGCGGCCACTGCGTTCGAGTCTCTTTTCAACGACAGACCGCGCAAGAGCCCAGGCAAGATGTGTTTCCTCTTCTCGGTATCCTATGTTTTCGGCGTCTTCTTCGTCTCGGTAATCGCCAGCAAACTGCTACATCTGTGGACACATTTCTTCACAGTGCCCGTCTCGGCTTTCATCCTATACCTACCGACATTCTTCCTCTTCGACCTGTTAGCGATATGCATAGCGAGGCTGTTTTTGAGTCAGTCCAAGACACCCTGGGCTTGGATCGGGTGTCTGTTTGGTTCCATTGCTACGTATGTCATTTTCTCGGCGATCGATTGCGATGGCCCCCAATTTTGAGATGAGATGAACATGCAAACTGACGTTTCCGGGACTTGGCAGACTTATCTCGATAGGCGGCTCGGCGTCGCAGCTTGGTTTCTTCGTTAAGACCGGTGGAGAGCTCGATTGGCGCGATGCGACAGCTTACGCTACAAGCAAGGAGGGTCTCAAGGTGCTTTTCAGCGGCAGCGAGGCCGTGATAGCATGCGGAATTGGCCTGCTCATTATCGCCATTCCCATCCATGGACTCTTCTACCGCGCATTTGGTGCTTTTGTCGGCGCAATTGGCGACAGCATCCTCTCAAGTTCGTGTCTGCGATATCGGCCTTTTTGGTCCGCCCACTAACTTTTGGCTTCACCTGCTAGTGTACTCCTACTTCCGAAGCTTTCGCGTGCGAATCCCTGGTATCCAGCGCGGTAGATACTCAGCTCTCAAGAATGCCGACACCGATCTCGAATCGACCGATACATACTCGATGGATGAGGATTTCCGATCCAGTGCCGAAAACCCTCCGCGCGCGGGTGGAGAGAAGCTTGCCACCGTTCGAGGCAAGATTGCTCGATTCTTTGCGCGAATCCCATTCTTCTCGTGGCTGTGGAAAACTGCTCTCGCTCTTTTTCTCATGCTCACGCTGATTTTTCGACCTGCCAAGCCATACGATTTGTTGTCAATCACGCTCCCTGTCTCGATGCTCGATGTTTTTGCTCCCGAGCCCGATTTCTGCCAAGCGCAACGAAGCTTGATCCAGAACGCTTTCCCGTTCCCCGACTTGATCAACAATTCGACATGGAAACAACCGGATGGCGAATACTTCAGGGGTTGGGCACCTTTGGTCAACAAGGAAATGAGCCCTCTTGGTGAGGCGTACCGAAATCATTCCGTGGATTGGTTGCCCGAGAAGGGAGACCTGCCCCGTGGCTTTTTCCGGTTCGATCCCAAACGCTTCAAGAACGGTTACCAAGGTTCACTTAGCAAAGGCAGCACTATCATTTCCGAGCACAAGTGTCCCCAGGTCTCGCTGCAAGAGAAGGATCCCTACTACAACCCCGTTCAGGACCCGTTGAAGATCACCAACCTCGATACCGATATTTTGCCTACACTCAAGGAAGCGCTTGGCAATGGCGACGTCAAGATCAAGCATGTCGTCTTCATCCTTATGGAGAGTCTACGTGCAGACTTCTGGCCTCTGCAGCAAGGCTCCCATACTCACAGCCTGATCATGGATCTCAACAAGAGCGACAAGGAGAAGGAAGCGGCCAACGAGCGATTGTCCTGGATGATGCCTCACATCGAGAAGATCACTGGACTGAAGCAAGGGTTCACTGACAAGAACGGCAAGCCATATGCGACGCCCAACTACACATGGCACGATCAAGCGGAAGAGGGTTTCGGTGGCATCAATGTCGCGACCGCCTACACCGCCGCCACAATGTCAACCAAGAGCTACTGCGCCAATCACTGCGGTGCTTACCCCATGCCTGTAGAGAAATTCGCCGAAGCCGACACCGACAGCTACCAGCCTTGCCTCCCTCAGATCCTCAGCATGCTCAACAAGGTCAAGACCAACACATCCTCTGACGATGCCGATTTCCGCGATTTGCAGTGGAAGACTGCTCTCTTCGAGGCTGAGATTGAGGAGTATGACCGGCAAGAGAAGTTCGACGCCAAGCTTGGCTTCGAGCACATCATCACCAAGAAGCAGCTTGAACACCACTGGCGCTTCAACGAATCGGACGTCTTGGGCAAGAAGATCAACTACTTCGCCTACCCCGAGCCCATCCTCATGCCTCATCTCCAAGACTTCATCACCAACACGACCGCCAACAATCAGCGCATGTGGTTGACTCACTTCACCAGCACTACCCACCACGCTTGGGGTCTTCCCGAGGGCACTCCTTATTACGATTACGTCTCTCACACTGGCATGAACAAGGTGCACGATAATTTCAACAGGTACTTGAACACCCTCCGCTGGCACGATGGCTGGATGGCCAGCTTGATGAACCTCCTCGACGACCAAGGCATCGCCAACGAGACCCTCGTCGTCTTCGCCGGTGATCACGGTCACTCTTTCAAGGATGACGGCGCTGGCAAGGAGGGCACGTACGAGAACCCGTTCATCTCCAACTATCGAGTCGGCCTGACCTTCCGACACCCCCACCTCCCCCGGGTCCAATACGACGCTAACACCACCACCATCTCTATCCTCCCGACCATCCTCGACCTCCTCATCAATAGTGGTTCCCTCAACGAGAAGGACACCCACATCGCCTCCGATCTGGTCCAAGACTACGAAGGCCAATCCCTCATCCGACCTTACAAGAAGACCGACGGCGACCGACGAGCCTGGACTTTCTCCGTCGTCAACTCAGGCGCTGGCATGCTCGCCGTTCAATCCGCCGACGTTCCCTGGCGTCTGGTCATCCCCCTCAACAAAGTCATCGAATACCGAGTCACCGACGCCGTCAACGACCCCATGGAGCTCAAACCCGTAGCTGCGTGGTCACCCGAAGAGCTCGAAACAGAAGTCCGTTCTGCCTTTGGCGACGAGGCTGCGCAGTGGGCCAACGAAGCCATACCCATAGCCCAATGGTGGGCCCTGGAGCGCCAACGTCTCTGGCGCTACCACTCTCTGTCCTCATAGACATGTCCATTTTTTATATTTGCATCAAAGCGGCGTTTTTGGGAAGCAAACTTTGCTCAAATTGTGTGTATCTTTCAACATACATTGCATTATCAAGCCTTACGACAGAACCCCCAGTTTCTTTATCCCTGGATGGATGAAGACCGTGGTCTCACTCCCGAACCTTGGAACAGCGAAAATAATAATCTCTTCTTTTTTTCGATATACCTTTCTCTTTGTTAAAAAGGCAACGATACGATGCGTGATAGAAAGGGGAACGGGCCGGATAAAACATCCATGTCATCATTTTACTTTTTTTATCAGTTTTCTGGCTTGAATAACCAGGCTTGAACTTTATCTACTCGGAGTTTTCGGCGGAAGGGGAATGGGGACTGGACTGTGTTCACGGTCGCTATGGCATGGTTCTTTTTGGGGTATTGTTTCTTGGATCATTCGTGTATAGCGTCTAGAGGTTCCTTTTGAACAAATGCATACTTGACTGCCTTCTACTTTCTTGTTCGTGATGTGCTTTTGTGATGATGGTCGCGTGACGGTCAAGGGTCAAAGTTTACTGAGTACAGGCCCGTATTTTCGCAAGTTAATCTTTACTGGGGTAGGGATGTGACAGGTACTCCATGTAACACTGAAACCAGGCGGTGAGGCACCCCTATGTTCTGAAGGATTGATGTCGCGTCGCACTATGTGTTGTAGATCCTCTGTAGTCCAATTTTGTGATACGGATTATTGACACCTTGGGGCTTGAGCGGGTTTCACTGGGAACACGGGCTGAGACTGCATTGACCACTTGATGCTGACAGGAAGGGCTTGGCGTTAGATCTTTTGACTGAGGCTTGATTGGTTGCGTTGCGATGGTGATATCAGATAAGGTTGTGAGATTAGCTTGACTTGGTTGCACGCTAAGTTATGGTGTTGACGAACAAGGATTAAAACTATCCCTCCCTTCAATGTCTAAGGTTCGGAATGATATTTATAGCCACTTGTTCAACCTAGTAGTTGAATCTAGTTCGCTAAAAGTTCTTCTTTATGCTTATCAACCCAAGCCTTGAATGTAGTAGGCTGCCTACCCGTATACTTGCTGAAATTCATCGACGCCTCTCTGTACGTCTCCGGCTCATACAAACTCGCCGGATCACGCCCAAGATTTGCAAGTCGCTCAACAGCAGACTTGATCATCGGCTCCGGAAAACCTCTCGATCTGAGTTTCTCTCCGTGCTTATCACTATTCATCTCCTTGATGTTGATATCCATCCCCAGACCTTCGCTGACAACTTTCCATGCTGCTCGCTGGGAGAGCAACTCTGGCCCGCATTGCGATATGACCAGCTCCCTTGCAGGCGGCGTTGCAGCGACTCTTGCACCTGCGAGAGCGCCGACGTCTTCGGGAGCGAGATAGTCAAACGGTGCGTCGGGATGAGCCAACTCGAGCTGTCCTGACTTGACCTCATCCCAATCCTCCAACATCTGGATATTGCTTGAGAAATAGGCAGGACGTATGACAGTGTAAGCGAGACCGCTTTCAGCAAGTGCAAGTTCAGCCTTTCCATGCACAACAGCTAGAATCTCCTCTGCCTCAGAAGATGGTTTGGCACCTCCATTCTCCGTAACACAAAATGAAGAGAGTAGAACAACATGCGTGATACCAGCCTTTTTCATAGCCCTGTATGTTCCCAAAAGACCATCTTCTGCTTCGAAGAGTATGTATGAGAATGCTACAGTTGCTCCTGATTCAGAAACGGCGCGCTCGATGGACATGGGGTCTGAGAGATCGGCTTGGACGCGGGTGAAGCCTAGTTTCTTCTCCAGTTCTGGTGTAAGGCCTGGGATGGGTTTTCTGGTGTTGCGCATGGCGAGTGTGACTTGCGCACCGCGGTATTGGGCTTCTAGAGCTGCAGCACGACCGACTGCGCCTGTTGGGCCGAAGATGATGGCTTTGACTGGAGACATGATATGTTTCTAGTGTTGGATGTACGAAGTGACTTTGTTAGATGAGACCTAAGAGAGCATTTACTGGAGCTTATATAGTTATTCCTTCTAGGTTTACCTTTACCGTCTCTCGGAATCGGCCTTTTCATAATGAATATCGGTATTCCACATTGTCCGATATCGAGGTTAGTCGACCCGCCGGGATATGCCAGAGCGTATAAATCGCCACAGACGTCAACCAATCGATGATTCAAGATGAGCATGCCGTCTTCTTTTGGGATTGTAGCGAGACATCGGACAACGAAAACTGTCCGAGAGGATGCGTTGTTTCTTGGCTTTTGTGGAGTCGTCTACGTAATCGACTTGTAAGTGCTCCTCATGTGAATTTGACAGAGGGGACTGTCGTGAAGTGGCTCTGTGAACCAATTAAAAGATATTCGGTAATATCATGAAAGAGAGTTTCGGAGGAGTTTCTTCTCGATCTAATGGTTTGTCATCTGTAGGAAGTGAGGGCAAGGCCACGTTGTTATCCTTAAGTATCCGCCGATTAACATTATTGGATTATTCTTCTATGGTAGCTGATAGTTTGGAAATATATGCTTACAGTTTATAAGCTTATTTACTTTATTCCAACATTATCGGTTCTGTCTGCGTCGTCTTCAGCAGCGATATGAGTGTTAGTGCAACTCTCATCGAGAATGTTGGGTATCGGAATTCTGATGTGCGATTGCATCATGAGGATACCGTGGCAATCAATGTCGCTATGAAACGCAGTCTTCACCAGCTGTGAACAGATCAACCAATTCGTAGATCATCAATATTGGATTCTCAGCCATGTTCCATCTCCATGTGAGATAAGATAACAGTGCATTTGCTGCCTGAAACATGCACCAACAGAAGCAAAGTAAGCATTGAGGCTGCGTCACAAGAGCCTTGGCAAAGGCTTATTTCCAGCGGCTCAACCACTATCAATTTCTCCATGTCTATCAGTAAGTATATGCCCTTCACTTCCAGTATAAATCGCACTATTCTCTTGCTACAACTCACGCTTCACCCTCATACCGACAAAGCGTCAGACCCCCCTCGGTTTTAAACAGATTTTAATTACGATTTACCTCGTCAATGCTCAACGTTAGCTTCGTTGGACCCTCCATGCGGGGCACCGTCATCTCCCGCGAGAGTTTGACCAGGGGGCATTTTCTCCCCTCCCTTCGAGGCTAGAAGGTCAATAGAACGATCTCCAAAGGGAAAAAACAAGATATCCTGTACAATCATAGGCTAAAATGGTAGACGAATGGAATAAATGGCGCAGAGGCGGCGCTGTATGCAATGCAGACAGACCAGACAGAGCTTGCTCGTGACGCTAAAAATCGCTCGCTACAGTACCTTACCCTTATCCTTATCCACTGGGGGTCCCCTCACGTCCCCAATGTTATCAATTAAAAACAAGGGAGGTAGGAATTTTGGGATTATCGTCGCAAGTACCCAGCCTAAGAAATCAGGGGTAAATTGACAACAGTGCTTATTAGCGCGGCCTTGTTTAGCGATCAAATTATCGCAAGGCCTCCTTTTAAATTATGAGACCCCCCTTTCTCAATTCACATTCTTGATTCCATCTCTTTTTCTTACACAAAACTCCCTCTTCACCCTCAATGAGTCCCTCCCTCGCTACGGAGACCACCAGATACAATGACTGCTCACCGTCAAGTGCGAGCGAAGATGAAGATGACGCGCCTGACCCGCTGAATCACCATGGCATCGATTTCAGTATACGAGGTGCGCGCATAGCCCCCTTTTTTTTTAAACGAGATGAACGGGACAAACTGATTGTGAGAAGACACCATGAAGCGAGCGCTTCGTGCATCATCGCGTTTAGGAGATGGCGTTCGGTATCAACAGCTTGGAATTTCGAATTCAAATGATTTGGAGACGCAGTCACCGCCTCTTGACCGTACGCAATTCGACTTTAGCAGCCACCATGAGGGAGTCTCGTTCTTCGGTCAGATTCGATCAACGGTTGTTGCATCGAGATTGAATTGGTTGTTGGTTTTTGTACCGATTGGATTGGCGGCGCATTCATTCAAGATCAATCCTCTTGCGATTTTCATGACAAATGCGATTGCTATCGTGCCGCTTTCTGTTATGCTGACAGAGGCGACGGAGCGTATTGCTGCTGATGCGGGAGACACGATCGGTGCGCTGTTGAACATTACGCTTGGAAACCTTGTTGAGTTGATTATCTTGTGAGTTTTGCTGTGAGATTTTGAGAGTTTTTGCTAATGTGATGCAGGGTGTGAGTTGAGATGAGATTGAGTTTTGGTGAGGCTGAGAACTGACTTTGGTAGCGTTGCACTGGTGAATAACCATATTCGCATCGTTCAAGCATCGATTTTAGGTAGTGTTCTCGTGAACCTTCTTCTCATCTTGGGCTCTGCGCTTTTTGCAAGCAGCATGTCCAATATCGACCCTCACAGCAGCATGGAAGAGTCTGAGCTCCTGGCCGCTCTCCTCTTCGTCTCAGTATTTGTCATTCTCATTCCCGTAAGTTCACCCATCCGCTCACCCATACAAACTACTGACCTTAACAGACGGCATTTGACTATACCTTCCATATGAAAGGAAAGAAGAGCGAAGCCGCATTGAGTATGAGCCGCGCTTCATCGCTAGTAGTCCTCGTCATCTACATCGTGTATTTCGCGTATGAGATGAGACCCAAGCATGTCGAAGCACCAGCGATTCCATTACAACCTCTACACACAGAGCATCACCAACACCGACGAAATCAGGGATCGACGTCTCATAGTGCAAGACTTATTCGATTTGCAGACCAGGAGGTTCCGACGCGTGCGAGGAGCACGACGCTTGATACGATGAGCGTTGCGGAAGCTGAGGAGGAGCGGGGGAAGAGAGAGACGACTCGTGCTAATTTGTCGCATCGGTCGAGAGGGAACTCACGATCTCATTCGCGTTCTGGCTCGAGGACTGAGTTTCATGGTTCGGAGATGCGGGACCTTTCGGTTGGAAGTGCTCAGTCGAGAACGACTATTATGGAACGACCGGACGTACCGGGTCATCCGTCGCATCCTTCCAGTACGAGCGGCACTGTAGCTGCTGTTACGGTTCTGTTTGTTTCATCGGCTCTCATGTCGATGAATGCTGAGTTTCTCGTCAAGACGATTGACGATGTTACTCACGAAGGTGGTCTATCGGAAGCTTTGATCGGCTTGATCATTCTTCCTGTAGTCGGCAATATTGCCGAATATGTGACCGTTGTCACAGTCGCCATGAGAAACAAGCTCGAACTTGCTATTTCTGTTGCTGTCGGATCAGCGATTCAGATCGCACTTTGTGTAGCACCGTTGACGGTGTTGATAGCCTGGATGCTTGGTCGGGATCTTGAGATGGCGTTCAACGTCTTCGAAACCACGACACTGGTTGGATCGGGGTTATTGATCAACCTACTGATTCTCAGTCGTGCGGGCACTGCCATCAGAGCTATAGGCCTGAAAGGCGCCCTGATGTTTGCCTGCTATGTCATTATTGCGTAAGTTGCTTTCGACCTCTGAGAATGAACCTGCTAACAGATTGTAGTCTTGGTGCGTACTATGAGCCGCATGGCAAGACAAAATGAGATGGGCGTGAAGCACGGGAAGTACGATTATGATAATATCAAGATTTACAATCATCACAAATATAATTCCATTTCAAGTCCTTCAATTGCATTTATTCTAGCCAACGAGATGTGCATACAACAAAAGCACTACACGAGAGCTGTAAAGAAATCTCATGCCTTTTCCCGACTACTGCACTGTCGAGACCTCCACCCTCGCCAAGGAGGCTTAGGCAGGTCTTTGATCTTTTTTAACATGCTGATAGTAAACCCCATTCCTTGCGCCCTATACATCCACTCTCTAATGTCACTCAGAGCCCTTTCCAGATAGAGGTTGTACTTCTTCTTTGAGAAGATCATCCTGCCATTGTCATCCAAGTGAAATGATGTCAAAACTGTTTTGTCCTTGCAAACATGCCCACGTATATGAGTCTTCGGATCGTTGGTTGATTTATGCGGCCAACCGCTGTGTTGTTGAATGGTTAGCAATTCCTATCGCCGCGGTGCATTGGCATGTATTACCGAACAACTACGCTATTCGCGTGATATAGTTGGGGAACTCTTGAGAGGAGATTGTAGATTTGAATGTTATACGAGCGTATGGGCTTACAGCCTAACCACCTGATTTGTAACCGCATGGTAGAGAAGGAATGAAGAATGACTTTGAAAAGATAGGATTATTACATTGGTTTGCTTGCCTTTAGGGTGTATTTATGCTTCAAAGAGTTGGTTAAGATGAAGGAAATATATTTGTGTATTGCTCTTTGACTTACCAATCATACAGGCGAGAGAAGACAAAGAACTTAAATTGGAAATCCAACCAAGTTTGTCTGTCCTCGAACAGAGCTTTGACACTTCACCTACCCAAAGGAGGCAGCATCTCTTCTATTGTAGGAATCTCATGTCACTTTAGCCTTTGCAAAGCCTTGGTCCTCTGGTTCTAAACCTTGTGACAATGTCTGCTGGTAGCTGATCTATGTTCAAGCATTTGAAGAGGATGAGGGTATGCCGACTCTTTTCATCGGTGCAGTCTTGGCTGTGACTTCTGAGGCGTTAGCCAACAATGGACTTGGGATATGAACAAAGCCGCCCCACTTTTGCTTATCGACGCCGCTTTCGTTCAATCTCGCGCTCTCGTCATCATCAAAGACAGTGCCTCAGAGATCTTGACGCATGATATGGCGCTTCCCAAGGACAATACCGAGCTTTGTTCAGATTCACACCCTAAGCAAAGAGTCACGAGGAAATGATCAGGTCCAGGCCCTTCATGGCGCTGTACCACCAACCTTGGCCGCCGTGCGCCATACCCGCGGCACGACTTGATCCTACATGTCCTATCGAGGAAGAAAGGACCCCAAACTACAGCCCGGAGAGATTTTATCCTATTAGGCTGGGACAACTGCTGAACGGTAGATATCAGGTGGCGACCAAGCTGGGATATGGGGCTAATTCGATCGTTTGGCTTGCTCGAGATCTGAACCGGTAGGCTTTCCATTCGAAGTTCACAAGATCTAAGATATAAGACATAAACTGACTCGGATAGGTGGAAGTGGTCTGCAGAAAAATATGTTGCTATCAAAGTCAAGGCGACTAAGAGCTCAAAGAGACGAGGCTCTGCCGAAAATGAGATAGAGATCCTCCAGCACATCAACCGAACAAATCCTAAGCACCATGGATGGCACTTCGTTCGAAAACTTACTGACACTTTTAACCTCGAGAGCCCATATGGAGGTCACCCTTGCCTCGTGTTGGAGCCTTTGCGTGAGCCGCTTTGGCTATACTGCTCCCGATACATCGGAGGTGTTATCCCTCCAGACGTCTTGAAGATTCTGCTTCAGATGATACTTCTGGCGCTTGGCTATCTGCATACAGAGTGTCATGTCATTCATGCTGGTAAGTGACTAAATAGGCAGACAGGTCTACGATACTCATAAGACTTGCTATAGATCTCAAACCCGATAACATCATGATACGGATCGAAGACCCTAAGATCTTTGAAAAGGACGCCATCGAAGAGTACAACAATCCCTTGCCCGAGAAGCAACTAGACGACCGGACCATTTATTTGTCTCGAAACAACTACGGACCGCTTACTCGACCAACGGGAATCATACAGCTAGTCGATTTCGACCTTTCAGTTCGTTCAACACCAGGGAAGTTGCACTATGATGCGATTCAGGGAGAGAAATACCGAGCGCCAGAAGTCATCCTCAACTCTGGGTACAGCTACTCTGCAGATATCTGGAGCCTTGGCGTAATGGTAAAGATCTCCCTCTCGTGTCACGCGGGACAAACAGTGACTGACAATGCGATTGATAGCTTTGGGACTTGCTTGAAAAGAAAAGCCACTTTAACCCTGCGTCTCTAGGGGACGGGACGGGATATGACGCCTTGACCCATTTGGCACAGATCACCGCCCTACTTGGTCATGCCCCTCAAGATCTTTTGAAAAAAGGGAGAAGATCAGCCTTATTTTATCAAGAGCACGGTATGTACTTGTACCTGATGGCTTGCCAGGGCAATACCGACTGACGCATGACCAGGAGAGCTGAAAGACCCGAGCCGTATACCCAGCAATTTCAACCTTGAGAGCACGCTCACATGCATGGCTGGTGAGGAAAGACGACGATTCGTCGATTTTGCTAAGAGAATGATGACCTGGCGCCCGGAAGATCGAAGTACAGCCAAAGAGCTCTTGGACGACCCATGGCTCTACAAAGACTTTCCTCAAGATTAGAAAACACAGTCAAAGCAATAAAATCACAGAGACTTAATCTGTACATCATTCCGTTCATTTATCATTGGAAGAGTCTCTACCGCTAACATATAGCCGCCCTCTGTCCTTTATGTACTTTGCTCTCATCATCCTCATACCGCCTCCTACTCGACGGCACAACAGCGGATGGATGCACTCCCCCCATAGAAGCCGGTATTCCCATATATGCTGGGATATCTTCGCTCAGCTCAGGAAAGTGGTGAAAAAAGTCGGTCGACATGGTCCAAGCGTTGATGTCGCGGATGCGCTGCTCGAAAAGTGGCGATATGTGGTATTTGCCCGTGTGCGCGTTGTGGTAGAATGTGTCCTGGAAAGTGTCCGTCCAGAGGATTTTTAGGTTGGATTGGAGAAGCTCCCAGAAGGAGTTGTTGCAGTATTGGTGTTGGGAGAAAATGAGGCGTTCGCGGAGACCGGGCCTGCGGGTGGGGTTAGTTTTTGTGGTGGTGAATTGGATTGAATTGAGCTGAGTTGGACTTACCAGACGAAAAAGTCAATGCCATAAGAATGTGGTAGCACTTGCGATGGTCTGTAAATTTGTTAGTTTTGGCGCATTCGCGTGGTAGAATTAGTGAATTGGCTTGTCGCACCTGTTCCAGTACCATCGCGGTAAAGTCGCGCGTCTCTCCATTGTCGGATCGCCGTGATACGTGATCAAGAGATGACATATCCTCATTGCAGCCAAACGCTCCGTATCCGCACAATTCGCAAAACAGAGCTCATCCGCCCTGCGTAGCTTGCGCCACGTCGGCGTCATCTTGCCCGCGCGCTCGATGCTATCCCAGCCCTCAATCAGTGCGCGCACGGGTATATCCTCCGCGTTGTATTCCTCGATCGCGAGCTCCTCAGCGGACAGCTTTGTGGGCTTGACGAGGACTTCGTTTATGGCGCGCCAGATGTTTGGCTTGACGTCGTGGTAGGCCGAGGCGCAGCTCGTCGGGCTGGAGCAGTGGCAGAGCACGGGGGCCTTGGGGATGATGACGTCGTCCTCTTCGGGTGTTGGGGGGAGGTTTGGGAGGAGAGGCTGGATGGGGATGAAGCCGTTACCGACGGGAGGGAGGATCGAGTTGTCGAAAGCCATCGAGGTAGGGTAGTGCTCTGTCGACACGGCGTAGTTCCAGCCGTCGTAGGAGAAGGGGTCGTGCGGGGGAGGATGGCTGTGGTTGTGGTTGTGGTTGATGGGGAGTTCTAGTATTGTAGAGTTGCTTGTTTCTGAGGCTGCTCTTTGGGCCATGATTGGGACTATTCGCTCGTTTGATGTTGATTGTGGATGTGATTGTGATTGTCCAGCATAAGCCGGCGACTCGGATTTTGTCTCTGATCGTGGCTCGCTCGTGGAGGTGGCGCTGTTGGTATCGCCAATGTGCCGACGGATCGTGGAGCCTAAAGAATCGAGCACCTGTAATAAATTGTCCCTCTCCTTGGTGACCTTGCCTAATTGGTCCATCAAGGTAGCTATTTGCGCGTTAGAGTCGTCCTGTCGAAGGTTGTCGACCATGCTCTCCAATTGAGCGATGCGGCTCTTTGTTCGCTCGCGCGCCAGGCGTTGGGCCTTGCGATCGAGCTCCCGCTTCTTGAGCCGACGGGCTTCGGCAGTCGAGGTCTGGGTTTCATTATACATGGTGATGATCGCCTTCAGGGATGGGGGCAGGAAACAAGAGGATGGGAAAAAAGATGCAACCGGACCAACAGACAGACTTATATCCGTTGAGAGGGGGAGCTGGAGCTAGTCTGCCGTTTAATGTACATCCCAGAATACCTAGGGAGGATGAGATGGATGGAGAGAGAGGGGTTCGTGGAAGTGAATCTGGGGAAGCGGATCACGGGCTTTTGATCGATTCACGCCGCCTAACCCTCCAAGTCATTTAGTTTAGGTACCGATGAACGGTCGGTATGGTAAGGTACGGTAGAGCACCTTACCCAGCAGCCAGGGCAGACCAGACCAGGGCAGGGCAGGCCATTCTGTTTGGGCTGTGCCTCAAGGGCTTAACTCAATGCTCATTCATGCCAGGGAAAACAAGCTTCAGCGCTAGAGTGCCACAATGGAGCTGAAAGGGATAACACCGAGATTTGGTAGGTGATGTAATCAGCAATAAGCAAACGCTAAACCCTCAACGGCTAATTCCGATGTGCTCGGCACTGGGATTAGGGTGCTCATTCGTGGCGCTGTCCGTTCAGCTCTAGTCTGCGGCCACATGTCTTTGACTGTCTTTGGCTGTCTTTGGCTGCTGTCTCTTGGAGTTTCCGGTTCTCAGGCAGTTCCTAAGGGCCAAGCCAAGGGCCCGCAGGATCTCCACGGGGCGCAACGTTTCGCTTCGAGACTGACTCGCAAACCAGTCCCGATTCACGTCTCAAAGTAACCTCACCTCACCCTGCAACGCGGCTCTGGGCAATCAAGATAAGCAAGATCCTAGCTGTCTGTACCTCGACACGCTTGGATCTTGGATAACTAGAGGTGTCAGTCATGCATGCGAGATTAGCGATTCAGGTTCTTGGTTGCTGGACACTACAAGATCATGACGGTTATCGATCCCATTGACTGATTCACGGCAGGGATCTCAGCTTTGCAGGAGTCTAGAGCCAAGTATAATTCCCTTCCGTATTGGAACGATCAATGACGATTGACGTTAGATCAAGGAATGGGATGTCACAAGGCGTGGCGTGGAATGTCAGTTCGGCGTTTATTGCGCGTTCCCTTCACCACCAAACGGCCTGAAAGTCCCCCAATCCGCCCACTAAGCGAGGTGTATGATCGCTAATGAATGGAATTCCAGACAATACCATATCCAAGTCATAATGGCATTTCCCCGAGGTCATTCAATCGTCAGGTAAGCGTCAAACGGAATTGTCTCACTCATCACAAACAATGTCTCGCAAATTAATTTAATTGACAGTAAATTGATGGCTGAACCATACCTTACGACTACCCCAAATACCTGGTCCTTCTGCCACTGTGGGTGAGCCGACCCCCAAAACCACCAAAGCAAGCCACTTACAGACAGAACGCGCGTTTACGCCCCCAACAGCCCTAAGGTCGTTCCCTTACACGAACTAGTGCCTCGATGCCATGGACGGTCTAGGCCCTTAGAGTCGGAGCAAGAGCCGCAGCGGATCCCTCTGTAACTGGATCAGAGCCCACTCAAATCGACTTGTCCGTGGGTGGCGTACCCTGGCAGCCTGGCTATTAACTACCCGGCGGCACATTTAGCTAACGACCCGTCGGGGGCCAACGGAACTTCCGTGAGGAACTTCCGACAAGGCCACTGTAAACCTTTTTTCACGTCACACCACCAACGATGAAACAGGTATTAGATAGGGCTGATCGTGGAATTATTTAGGAAATGAATCTTGGGAATTACCATTCCTCTCCAAGGGTTGTTGAGTAGGTATTTCCGTAACAGCTGAACTCCAAGACACGTTCCCGTGGGATCGACACTGCTAGTATTCTGAAAGCTGAACCTAACGCCAAGGACCCATGTCGGACACAATAACTCAATTGGGAGCCGACTAGGTTCGCGAGCCCGCCCCGAATTACGACGGAACAAGGACCATCTCCCGTTCATTCAATAGAATTATATCGAGATGTCACCAAATTCCACTTTGACATCTCCAAGGGAGATCGTCGCCCGCAACTTCTGTAGCTGTCCAGCGCCCCCTTTTTACTCTTGCTTCAGACCGACCTTGCCGGCTTTGCGCAAGCCGACGCCTCCAATGAGAGCACAGAGAACCATGAACGAGAACATGGCCCAGAAACTTGCCTTGTAGCCCTGAAGAAGAGCCTCAGCTGGCTTCGATCCTGCATGTTGCTTGCTTACAAGGGTTGATATAACCTGCATCACCGCTAAACCCATGGCATTTCCAAATTGGGCAGCTGCGTTAAACACAGACCCGGCCACTGCTTGTTTCTCCTCGGAGAACGTTTCGGTGACTACTATCAGACCCACTGTGAAGAGGACGTCTGCTGAGAAGGGCATGAGCACCTGTGCGAAGAATGCAGCTGTCCAGTATGTCCACGCGGGGTCGATGAGTGCCATGAGCAGAGGCGAGATTGCTGTGAGGACAGATGTGATAACAACGAGCCATATAGCAGGGATCCTGTGGACAACCAAGCCTGTTGTGAAGTTGAGTGCTACACCCACCACGACGCTAGGTAGGATGCGAAGAGCTGCATTGAGAGCTGATAGGTGCTGCACCTCTTGGAAGCTAGGCCAAGATTAACAACGTGGGGTACCAAAACTGTCATTCGGGTTTAACACTTACAATAGACTCGCAAATAGCTCTAGAGAGTTTATGACAGCATTGGATAAGGCTATGGTCACGCAGATCGTGGTGAAAGAGTGGTTCCGCCAGATCGCATTCGGTATCAAGGCCGGCAGACCCCTTTTCACCTGAAGATGCATCCAGCCGACAAAGAGCGGCAGCGCAACAAGACTCAAGCTTAGGAGAACAATACTGCTTGCGTCTTTGATACGGTAAACATCTGTGCTGATGATGCTATAAGATCGTCAGTTATGCCATGCCGTTGAATTAAGACACGGGTGACGGTGGCGTACGCTAAGAAGTATGACAGCAGTGCCATGAAAGCTGAAGCGAGAAGAGTGCCGAGCCAATCAATCTTTGTCGCAACGCTCTGCATTACCTCCCGTAACGTTCCAAGTGGCTCGGACTTTGGCAGAGACCAGAAGCCCACAGCGGACAAGACAAGATTGATACCACCGTAGAGAAACCAACCTGATCTCCAGCCAATAGTCTCAACCAGCACTCCACCAAGAACGAGCCCAAACGAGAAGCCCAGCGGCTGGCTCAACCCCAGACACGCAAACGCAAGATTCCTCCCCCGTCCCCGCGCCAGCGTCCTCGTCACGAGCGCCACAGAGCTCGAGAGATGCAGCGCAAGCGCAACGCCCTGTAGGGCCCTTAGCGCAACTAGCTGCTCGCCCGTGCGGACGAATCCGCAGGCCAGCATGAGCGAGCCGCTGAGGATGCAGCCGAGCAGATCGACGGACCTGGCGCCTAGCACGTCTGCGAGGGCACCCGCGAGCAGCAGCGTCGAGGCCGTCGCGAGGCCCTGCACGGAGGAGGGCCAGAAGGCGAGGGATGGGGGTAGGGAGAGGTCGGCGGTCATTTGGGGCAGCCCCACGACGATGAGGCCGTTTGTAGCGCTGGCTGCAAAGTTGACGCCGGACAGTTGGAATGTCACTGCTATTTTCTGTAGACGAGATGCTGCTGGGGTGCTGCTGCTGGCGACGGCGTTGGGTGGAGAGTCCACGTAACTCTGTGCCTCGGCAGTTGAGGGCAGCATATCCTCGAGCAGTGTCTGTGTCTGAGTGGCCATTGTTTCGGTGGTATGTTTCTCTTCGGCAGTTGAAGAAATGTGATATATCTCTGCGATGTGATACCCTCAATTCCAAATATTCTGACGCTGTATTTTATCTATGAGACATGAGCACGATGTAAAACGTCAGAAGGGCGTGTAGAATTGGCGCCCTTTCGATGTGGGGAATGTCATGCAAGGGAGACTCGTAGGGTCGTTTTGTCCTCGAAGCGATGGGATCTAGGGCCCCGGAGTCAGCGCTAACGTGGCTTAAGAATGACCGCTCAGTCTAATCCACTTTAACCGAAACCGAGTTTTCATCATCCATATTGAGTGGTCGGGACATTCAAAATGCCGACCAAATGAATATCTGCACGTACTGGTTGCACCGTTAGTCAGAGATCCAGATATCTAACGTTAGTCTGCTAGATCCCTTCACTAGCTGGCACTCTGTAACCCCTGGTGGAGGAATGATAAACAAAGCTATACTGGAATTGCAGTACTAATCCATAGCTACGAGAGATAAGACACTCTAGCATCGGAGCCCACTTCACGGCTATAGATCCTTCCGGAGAAGCCCCACCTAGCATCTTCATGAAGCGATCGCGCTCAACTTGATTTAGCCGATGCCACCACTTATCCGCGTCCACCTTGGCAAACCCCTGATCTTCCCATTTCTTCAGCTGCTTCGGATCGATCTGGTGCCAGGGGACCCCGAGATCCTTGGAGACCTGATCTTTGATCTGATCCATGACCTGCGTGCTGCCCATTTCACCCTCAGGGCCCTTTCCACCAATAAAGAAGCTGTCGTAGATTTTCTTGGTCTCCTCTTCGACTCTCTTCAGATGCCGCTCCATGCCATTGACCATTGATTTCTTGTTGTAGGCCACTGGCTTCATCCACTTGGCAACTTTTTCATAGTCGAGTTGAAAGCCAGCGCTATCGTAGGTCGGAGACCCATCTGGTCCCTTACGGTGACATCGATGTAGATCGTAGAATGAATACAACGGGTCGGTATGCTTGTTTCTATGCTTGGGGATGTGGAACTTTGACAGAAACTCCTCACTTAGTTCGCGCTCCTCATACCGGGGACGCTTGACGCGACCCGGCGTTGCTCGCGGGTCCCGGATCTGAGAGTGGTCGAAGTCGAACTCGAGGTCCTTCTCTGTAAGTGTGGGCTTCTGTCCATCTGGCGTCGAAGGGCGAGCATCAGTTGTCTTCGCCTGTTTGGTCTTTGGCTCCGGCGCAGAGTCCGTCTTGCTCGACTGTCTCTTGTGACCGAGCGTGGCGTTATCCTCGTGAGTGTCGGTTCCGCTCCTAGTCCTCATCGTAATCTGAACACAGATAGTCTTGGTATGAAAGATAATTGAAAGATAGGCGGACAATTGAGCTAGTTGACTAGTTTAAATAAGTTTCATGTAGGGAGTAGTTAGTTGCGTTGAAGTCGCTGGGAATCCAAACGTCATCATCGCGCGAGGAATGTCGCGGCCACGTGACTTGGCCGACGCCCAACATCACGACACCAAAAACATTTTCGGCCACAACTCCACCATTTCAAGTCGGAGTGAGTCTAAAAAATATGCATTCGAAAGCCAGAACGATTCTGATCATTTTGTATTGTTTAAAAAGTCCAAAAACGAAAGCCAACGGCAAGGATCGAACTTGCAATCTTCTGATATACTTCTTATTGAGGTAGAAGTCAGACGCCTTAGCCATTAGGCCACGC
>JABEVY010000170.1:0-85741 GCA_013364935.1 Fusarium anthophilum | reverse complement strand
TATCAGCCTTTGGCTGTAGCAATTGGTTAGTTATTACGGTATAATGTCTAAGTTGTTAGCTAGATGTGTTATTTACAGTTAAGGCTTGTGGCTAAGAGCTCAAATCAGCAGACAGAACTTAGTCACGATAATGATCATCAAACGTTATGGGGTTGTTATTAGCTGCCTGCAGTAATTTAGGGTACACGAACACGTTCACGGCCCGACAGCTTACCAGTGAGGAAGATGTATGGGTGTATGCTATGCATGTAAGAGAGGTACTTGAAGAATAACTGATGTATAATTGCTAACCCTCGATTCTAGACGACCCCAGCAGCAACAAGCCTATTCTGCTAAAATGGCGGATGTTTGCGCTGCATCATTGGAGTCCGCCCAGTCAACACGGCCGAAATTGGCCATCAGGGCGAGGCCAAGATCAGTGTCTGGAAGTCTTGCATCGAGGCAGTCAAAGAGACTTATGTCTGGGTGTGATATACGAGCACAGCACCCTAACCCTAACCCGAAGCCGCGCTGACCTCATATCTGTCATACCAATGACACAACTGCCTATAAGTCACGATACAATGTGGTTTGATTGGGGAACACGACTTGTTGTATACACAGCCAAGAGCACCCAAGCAGCGCAGCGTGTGAGGGAGATCTACGGACGGGGACTGAACCTTCAGAGTCTGGCCGAACCTCCGTAACGGTCGCTATCAGCGACCAATTCATCATACTCCTAGACTTACTAAGTCCTGGTCTTAAGACTATGCAAGCATTATTCTAGCCTTTCCACTGACGATCACATTTAACCCAAAGAGAGTTCTTAATCAACTAAGTACCTATTATTAAAACTATAGCAATTACACAAATGCTCTTCAAGACCAGAGCAGAGCGCCAGCTGGAAGAAGTTACCAGAAGCTCTAACCGTCTGTATGAAGGAGCACATGTCGGAAAGATTGATACACAGCATCAAAGATCACGACTTGCCAAACAATGTTCTATCATAAGGGAGAAACTTCTATATATCCACACCGATGACTACCCAACAACAAGTCAGCCCACTCAACATGGCCATGACCATTTCAATCAACGTTCCCGCTGGCACCGAGGTCGTGCTTCCACTTCTCATACAGGTACTAGTCAGTATAGTACTGGCTTCTGCTTTTACCATCGAGCATACTAGGCGTCAGGGAGGTGAAATCTGTATAACTGAAAGTACCTTATATATTAGCATCAGGACTTACAACCTACTCCTATCCTGGTCAGCTTCGAGGGAATCACAGTCCTTTAGGCTCAGAGTATTCCTCTGCTTATTATATATATCACCATGACTCACCACCGAATTCATCAGGAGTTGATGAGGTTGGTGGAAAGCGGTGCGCGATGGGTTGAGTATTAGTCTATCAACTCTCGCCAAAGGTGGACACGCCAGACGGAGAACACCACGACTACTTGGGAAGAAGAATATGTCTTGGTAGAAAGGCTGCTGTCAGTAAGTGGGCCAACAGCAGAGCACTGGACCAAGATCCTTCGAGCTCATACACTCACAAGAAAGAGTATTGCCCCATATCACACATGACAAATACTTTGCGATAGATTCAGTTTAACATAAGTAGCTTAAGTAAAAAGAATAACTAGAACCTTATTACGCCCAACATGCTTGCCTCGACCAGTGTAAACACAGTTAATCCCATACCAAGAGTTCCATTGCAGTATATCCCATGTAAACAAAGCTACCCATCAATCCCCACCTCTTGCTTCCCGCAATACCGCTTAAATCAAGTCAATCTCAAAGAGCCATCATGATTGATGATCCCTCATATACTCAATCCATTCCCTCGTATCTCTTACCTTGCTCGAAACTTCATGATTCCGCCCAAACATCTTCTCGCTCAACCGACATGTCTCATCAATCTTATGCAGCGCCTCCTCAAACCTTCCCTGCCTAGCCCAATTCACGGACAAGTTATCACAAACCCGTATTGTATCTATATGCTCTTCACCGTATGTGGCATGGCAGAATTCCAATGCCTTTTTGTAAGCTCGCTCAGCCTCAGTAAGCTTGTCCTGTTCAGTGTATATGGATCCAAGGTGGTTGTAAGCCGGTATCATTTGTGGATAGAAGCTTCCAAGCGTAGGCCGGTAGTCTTCCACAGCTTGGACAAGAATAGACGCGGCTGCGTCGTATCGTTTCTGTTGGATGTAGACTTCTGCTAAAGCTTGCATACTGTCAAATACTGCTGCGTCTCCACAGCCATGTTCTCTTCCTCGCTTCATTGCTTCCAAAGCCAACTTCTCTGCTTCATCGAAGCGATTTTGATGCTTATAACATTCCGAGAGCATGGACATGCACGCCACCTCGAGATACGCGTTGTCTTCGTCGCCCTCTGCAGCCAGTCTCAGCGCCCGATCGCAGCAATCGATTGACGGCGGATAGTCTCCTATATATGAGAAACTCACTGCAAGAGAGTACAGACCCCAAATGAACCAGAAGCTGTGCTCGCCAGAAGTTTTCTCGGTGAGATCTAAGAGGTGAGTCAAGGGCGCAACGGCCTCCCCTGCTCTACCACAGTGCTGAAGATACCTGGAGTAGCGCCATATTATCGATACCGCAGAGTTTTCTTTGTTAAACATCTCCGCCCAGTGGCACACGCGTTGTGCGTGCGCCATATATCTTTCGCAGTCAACCCATAGCCCTGTTCCTTTTTCCATGTCTGTTTCCTCAGGATACAAGCCTAGCATGATGTCGCTCGCAGCACCGGCAAAGTACTTCTCTCCCTTCGTTGGCGTCTTCTTTTCTTGGTCGATAGTTTTTGTGGTACTCTTCTTGGGGGTTTGTATCCATTTCTTAAGCCATTTCCTCAGGCGTCGAGACTCTTTGGTCGGTTCCTTCTCTTCTGTTTCCAGCATATCTGTAACGCGAAGGCCGTAGCGAGCAGCATCTTGTACGAGCTTATGCATCTCAAAGTTCCGTTCATCGCCATCATCGACACGACGCTCTACCAGGAACGAGAAGTCCTTCAGTCGACGAACTGCCTTTCTCCTGTCACTCTCAAGGGTTCCCTCTGCATTTCCATCACATCCGTGTTCAGCAGCGGCTTCGACTAGCGGATTAGGGATATTCTGGTTATCAAAGTAGGCCAAGATATGGAGAATCTCATATGCCATCTCGTTTTCTTGCCTGATGCGACGAATGGAAATACTCCAGGTCTCAAGGATGCTATTGGAATTTCCATGCGATCTATGTTTGTCGAACTCGGTCTCCTTCAATACACGCCAGCGCGCCTGCTCTTCTTTCAAGTCTGCGAGGTACTGGCTGACGGAAGTGTCTGTTCTGCGCATGTATGCCCCTGCTTGCGAGATAGCAAGTGGCAGATGCTGTAGCTCGTCCATCAGAGAGCAAACGTCTCTGAACTCTTTTTGACTTGTTGGTCGAGAGATTGTCGAATCAAGCAAAGCCTTGGATTCTGCGAAAGTCATCTTCGAAACCGGAATGCTTCTTCGGGTCCCCACGAGACTCCCACCGATAGATTCATCGCGACTTGTCCATAGAATAGTGCCATTTGGGCCTTTGGGGATAAGATCCGTGAATTTGCTGGTCCGATTGCTCGCTGTTGGGCCTACCCCAAAAAGTGATAAATCATCGGCATTGTCGAGAACCAAGAGCCACTTTTCCAGGGACTCAATCTTGTGTCGGACATTCTGCAGAAGCTCAGGTCCGCTGCCTTGACCTTCCAAACCCAATACTTTAGCGATTGAGCTATAATCATGGGCAAAAGTAGCCTCGTTATCAGCATGGACCCAGAATACAGAACAAGGGCTTTTGCGATATCGGTTGTATGCGTATTCCAGAGCGACTTGTGTCTTGCTGTCAATTGGACGTGAGCAATGCGTTTGCGACAACGCTAGGTGGTTTTACTGGGCTTACCCAGAGCCTCCAAGTCCCCATAGTGCTGCGCTTCTAAATTCATCCGAATTCATAGGCAAAAGCTCTTCAAGCCGCGATGTGATGTCGGGTCTCGAAACAAAATCTTGATTCTTCTCATAAGGCAGGGCATAGAATGCCTTTGGCTTCGCCTCGGCGCGTTGATTGAAGTTGAAGGTTTGATGAGCATTGCCTGTCGCAGTGATCCCTGTCACGACATTACTGCCATAGACGGGGTCCTGAAATGTAGGGCCATTCATCGCAGTTGATTTGATCGGTGTTTTGTTGTAGTCTTGAAGAGGCGATTGGCCTCATGAGAGGGGGGATTGCGGCTGACCAAGGCCAAGTCTGGAACCCTGCAAGGCGAACCAGGCTATCGATGGAGGCAGTCACCACGTGAGGCCTCTCGGTCAGCAATCCTTCAGCCGGGTTGGAGAACCATCATCTTCAATTTTCGCGCAAATTGGCAATTGTAGGAACTCATGTTCGCTCCACCCAAAAGCCGTGATGACTTCCGTGTCGGTATTGTCTGTGCCCTGGCTGTTGAGTATAATGCTGTGAACCATGTTGTCGACGAGTTTTGGGAAGAAACCAAGCTGGGGAGGTCAGTTGGTGACCCAAATACTTACTCAATTGGGCGCATGGGGGGAGTCAATGTTGTCCTTGTCCTTCTTTCGGGTATGGGAAAGGTCAACGCTGCAAGTGCGACAGCAAGTTTCCGTGCCAGTTATCCCAATCTCGAACTGGTTTTGGTGACTGGGGTTTGTGGCGGTGTGCCTGTATCTCCTTCAGGCGAGGAGATTCTTCTCGGCGACGTTGTTATCAGCAAGGCGGTCGTCCAGCGTGATTTCGGTCGACACTATCCCGATAAGCTTGAGATTAAGGACACTCTCGATGATCGCTTAGGAAGACCGACGAAAAACATTCGCAACTTTGTCGCTCGGTTTGAGACCGACAGAGCTCGGGAGAAGCTCGAAGATAAGGCGACAGTGCATTTGGAGGAACTTCAATTGCGCGCCCGAGGACAACGTCGAGCTGCGAATTATCACTTTCCTGGGGCAGATAAGGATTGTCTGTTTCCTCGCTCATATCTTCACAAGCATCATTCAGACTGCAATGTCTGTATGAGTGGCTCTGGGGTATGTGAGGCCAGTCGCAACGCCTCATGTCTCGAACTGGGCTGCAACAAGAGACAGCTCCTAGTCCGAGATCGACTTGACCAAAAGTCGAAGTGGCAACAAAGCGGGCGCGAGAAAGATGCCCAAGCCCCGTACGTTTTCGTCGGACACATCGGTTCAGGAGATACGGTCCTCAAATCAGCCGAAGAACGCGATAGACTTGCGAAAGCCCATGGTCTCATCGCGTTCGAGATGGAAGGTGCTGGTGTATGGGAGGAAATCCCGTGCATCGTTGTCAAAGGGATCTGTGACTATTGTGATAGCCACAAGAATAAGAAATGGCAAAACTTTGCTGCGGCAACAGCTGCAGCCGTGTCAAAGGTGCTCATTGAAGAGTATCCTATCACAGAGCCTCGCACGCGAGATGAGAGTGACCGGATGGGATGCGGCGGGCCAGTTTTTCATGGAAGCGTATCCGACAGTAACATCTTGACTGGAATACATTCAAATGGCGGAACTCAAGTGTTCAATTTTGCGTGAGTCGGGATAATGAGGTGGAAAGAAGCGACAAGCCAACAAAGAAAGAGGTGGACGGCACGGGATGAATGGCTGTTGGTTGTTGGTTATTGGTGCAACCACGTGATGTCACAACGAGGAAAGACTCAAGATGTAAGAATGAGTAGCATTACTCAAAACGCGTCATATGATTCATAACTATTTATATATATAAAGGTGCCATTTATGACACAACTAAACCATTTCATATTCTGTATCCAATTCATTTAAGCATCCTGCTTTCGCTGATGCTCGAGCTCAATGCCAGTGGCGTGGCTCTCCTCAGCATATCGGTGCTTCTCATCACGAGCCTGGTCAAGAACCTCGGCGTTCTCGTTACCGTGAAGACCAATCTTATACCAGGGAAGCGCGAAGAGCTCGTCCATGTTCTCAAGGCTTCGTCCACTGGTCTCGGGAACGGAGAACCAGACCCAGACACCACCGACGAAGGTGACAGCGGCAAAGCACCAGAAGGTTCCCTTGGGGGAGATACCACCCTCAGCAACAGACAGAAGCATGTTGGGCACAGCGCGAGAGTTTCCGTACTGGTTGGCGAAGTGGAGAGTCATAGCCCAAGATGTAGCGAGGGCACGAATGCGCAGAGGGAACAGTTCGGCAGTCAAGAGGTACTGCATGGAGTTCCAGCCGAGAGCCCAGCCGAAACCAGAGACGTAGATCATGGCGATGGCGCCGCGAGAAGCACCCTTGTCGCTCTCGGGGAGAACAAAGTCCTCGACGACACCGAGCTGGGGGATCTTGGTGAGGAAAGCAGCGACGTAGATCATGGCAATGGTCTGGAGAGTGATACCAATGAGGAGAGCGCGCTTTCGGCCGATGACATCAACGAGGAAGAGAGCGCAGATAACAGCGGCGATGAGCTTGACGATACCAAAGACAGCGGTGACGAGAAGACCCTCCTGCTTTCCGACAATTCCCATGATCTTGAACAGGTCGGGAGCATAAAGGGTGATGGAACCAGCGCCGGACCACTGAGAAAGGAACTGAACCATAGAGGACATGTAGAGACGGTACAGATTGCTGGGAACAAAGATCAACTCCTTGATCTTGCCAAGGAAGCCAACACCCTTGGTAGCCTCGAGCTCATGATCAAGAGCAGCCTGGATCTCAGTGATCTGGTGAACAATGTACTCTCCATCAGCGGGCTGCTGTCGGAGACGGCCAAGCACACGGGCGGCTTCATCGGGGCGGCCTTCTTTGACGAGATATCGGGGAGACTCGGACTGGAAGAAGCTGAGGATGAAGATGATGCCGGACATCATGATGTGAAGACTGGTGGGGACGAGCCATTGGTTGTGAGAGTCGTCGGGGAGGTTGAGATGGCAGCCGTAGTTTGTGAAGTAAGCGAGAACGATACCGATGTAGACAGCGCCCTGTACTGTTAGATGATGTATATTTGAAAGGTAGTGGGAGTAGACTTACAGTGAACATGCAAGAGCAGAGACCTCGGACAGCAGCGGGGGCAATCTCAGCGATGTAGACAGGTCCAACAACAGGAGTCTGACCGACACCAAGACCACAGATGAAGCGACCAGCATAGATAGCACCAAGGTTTCCGTTGACACCGCCGATCATGAAAATAACAATACCAAGAGCCCAGAGGGTGCAAAGAACACGAGTAGCCCAGATACGACCAATACGATCACAGATCAAGAAAGCACTACACCAGTCAGCGACTCAAGTTCCCATCATCAGCAAGGGAATGACTTACATCAGAGCACCACCGACAGAACCGATTTGAACCATAGCAGAGACATTGGCCTTGATATTGGCCTGCTGAACAGAAGTGTAAGAATCATAGTGAATAGTCTCCTGGAAATCCTTGCTGTTGAACGAGCCAGAAATGAGACCCTCGTCGATACCTCGCGCCGCACCGAGCAGAGCGAACGACACAACGGCAAACCAAAGACGCCAGTTGAAAGCGCCCTCTGGTTCGCCCAGGTCCTTCAGCTTGAAGATGTTGACGGGTTTCTTGACGCCTCCAGCCATGATGAAAATTGCCCTTGGTAAGAGATATAAGGGTAAAAGAGGAGGAAGAGAGATGGACAGAAAGTGCCTGGGTTAGAAAAAAGGGAGAGACAAGAGGAATCTGGGGATCCTTTTATACAAATTGCAAGAATAGTTTCCCCACGAGATTTGCAGGTTTGATCTGGTTCACCCCGCTCTTCTCTCCGGACTTCGTTACACCGAACCCAACACTAAACTTGACTTTCCCCATCCCTCAAATAAACAAACTACGTGATGATCTGCTCCGTTCAGTGACCGTCCTCGAAAATGTCATCCAATAGCGGAGTCCCCATCGTTTGGGGCACTAGAACGTTACAGCGGCCGTGGAGAAACCTCTCACAGGGAAAAGAAAGGTGGAGGGTTGTTAGCAATGACGCTAGCACCCATCTTTTGTTCGCCGAGTCCCCTTCGCCCCCCCTACACGTTCAGAAAAGGGAAAGTCTGAGATCAATATTCACGGCAATGGCTTTTGTTACTAACACAACTATGGATGTATGTACCTATTGTAGGGCGTGGGATGCCCAGCCGCTACACGTTTTTCGCCAAGGGCCAAGACTCTGCCGGTGCAAATCGTCCCGGCTGGGCGATGAACTTCAATTGGAGGCGGGAATAGCAGCGAGGTCTTGTTCCCCAATACCAAGAGATATTCTTTCAACTACACAGAATGACAGTGACAGTTCGTCAAAATAACTGCCGTTGCATTCGAAGCTCTTAGCGACATTGCTTAAAGAATGGGCCAGGTCCAGAATCTCTCCGCAATCATGCCACGCCACGCCCACAGACAAAAGCAGAGACGATCACTCCGCATTCCCCCGCAGGTTTTTGGCATCTCACTGTGAGATCTTCAGAATAAGCATACAAACAAAGTGTAAAGTTTAGCTTAAAGCAAATAAAGCTAGAGGCCGGGGCCCCCCTGACCCAGGGATTATCCAGGCCGTTTGGGTTGGTTGTCTTTAGTAAAAGATTCGGACCGGTTCTTTTTCTACGACCGATGGACTCCACTAACAAGGAGCATATTCCTCTATTCAGACTCGTTCGTGTGGGTTTGGTCGATTAATTGGTCAAGTAAGGATGACATTCACTGCATTCTAGATGGCCGGAGTGATACCCACTACCTCCAGGCTGCCAGATTAACTCCCTGTATACCCCAGGAGCCCCGTCTAATACGGTGAGCAAGACCCCAGAACTTGTCCTCGCTTGCAATGTCAACTCGTCTCGTCTTTCGCTTCGCCTTCCCCAATATGGTTATGCGGAGGCGATATGGACCTCAACTGCTCCATAAGGATTTGGAGCTGCTGATGATAAAGAATTTGCGTGATGCGGAGATGACATGATGCCAAGGTGAATAATTGGGGAATGAATTCTCTTCTCTTCAAGGGTGTTGTTCTCACGTCCAGTATCGACCCCAGATCTTGTACTCATCCTGCGAACCACGAAACTGGAACTGCACTTCCGTAATGTCTTGGAAACCCTCCTTCAATTGTGGCGGTTTAAACCGACTCGCGAAACCTGTAAATGCCATCTTGGGTAAGATCTGTCTTGACTCAGGATTCAACATCGTGTTTAGCGCTCGCACAGCATTGTTGTGCTCGCAGACTTGGAGAGGAGTTTTGAACCACACGCAACGGATAGAGATGCCGAATTTCTTGGCAAGCTCTACCCAAATAGTCCTGGTCTCTGGATCGGCATTGGTATTATCTGCAAAGGGACCGTGTTAGCGCGCGCCTTTGAGTGAGGGGGTGGTGTGGGAATGGGGTAGTCCTGGGGTAGTAGAATTTGGAGAAAAACGCACCTATGGCAATGGATTTACCCGATTGGAGATGCTCCCTCGCGGCCTGCACGCACTTGTCGCGTGTCTTGAGCTGGTCCTGGTTGATGCGCTCGTACCCCAGAGGCTTGAGGGATTTCCAGTAAAACGTGGATTTGCCAGCCCCGGGTGGTCCACAGAATAAGATGATGTCCTTGTCGTTAGTCCTGTCAAAGGTTACCACGGAGTTCCCCGATTCAGCATCGTCGACGAAGGGATGCTCGGACAAGTCGAATTCACGAGCGAAACTCCGAGGCTTCTGGCCGAGAAAGAACTCCTCCGGCGTCTGATACCTTATTCCGACGTTGTGGGCGAAGTTTCTGTCCGAGCAGCTAAAGTCTTTAGCTGCGGCCGCAACGCCGTCTGGGCCTTTCCCCAACGTTGCGGTCCGACCCCCTGCATCCCCGACGAATACGCTGTTCCCCAGATCGATCTCGGATTCCGAGATGTCATAGTCGTCGCAGAGCTCCTTCCACATGCCTGTTCTCGGTTTTCGATATATATCATGCTCGGTCGCCGCGTAGACGCATGTCGGAAGGTTCAAACTATTGAGGACGGCGCTGCATTTCTGTTTAAATTCGGAAACTCGTTTCTGCGCAGTGGCTTTTGGTGCTTTGGACTTGGGGTCGAAGTGTAGCGTCAACCCTGCCTGGTTCGACAAGATGACGACTCGATATCCATCTTGATACAGCTCTCGAAGTTTCCCGGGGACCGAGTTGTCCCACCATTTCCAGTCTGTCCCACTGCTTGCATGTTTCTTGCCCGAGGCTGTGGAGATGAGTGTCGAGTCTAGATCAAAAGCCGCTATCTTCCTCCTCTTTATTGTTCTATCTTCCTTGACTCCATCGAATCGGCCGACCAGGAGAGTCGCAGGGGTATCGTCGTTAGGACTTCGCTCAGACCAGACAGTAGGATCCTTGGGTTTCTGCGATGCTGGAGTAAAGAAGTTTGCTACAGCTGTCTCTAGGTAGGCCATGTTAGCTAGTCGTCCAGCGACTACATGCTGCGGCATGGAAATAACGCTGCTTTTGAGATTGCACACTCACTGGTTGTGCCGCTCTGAAGTTTGCGCTTGAGGGGCGGCGGAGAAACAGGAGCATCAGAGGCTTTGCGCTTGGGTATGTCGCTTGAAGGCATTTTTGTGCTGGCCAAAGCGGTTGCATCTGGTCGTGTCGTGAGATGTCGTTGTTGTTGTTGAGGGACGTTGAAATGCCGAGGCGTTAGTCTGGTTCAGCAGCCAACCACGCAAGCCACGCCAAGCCAGCTAAATGCAAGCACTTAACCTACAGTCTTGCAGTTGACACGGAAAATCAGAACAAATACTCCCAATTTTGGACAAATAACATCAAAAACATATATAATAGATTTCTTTCACTATGAAGCTCACACATCTGAAGCTTCAGTACTCATTGATGGTTTGGTGATGCATCATATCCTGTAAAAAATAGAGGTTGGACCCTGAATTCAAACGCGCAATTAGCTTTGATCTGGTGCCAACGCGTGAACAGTCGCGAAGTCACGTGGCCTTGAGCAAAGTCGAGCTTCAAGCTCTGGTGGGGTATTTCGGATGCAATGTTCATCGACAGTCAAAGTCACAGCCACAGTGCGTCTGAACACATCACTTCGCATCATCTCAGTAACATACTAGCCTTAGTATAATATTCGGAACAGAACAAAAACGCCTATTGAACCTGGCCAACCAGCTAGCGTCAATTGACAAGTAGTCAAAGACATAGCCCCTTCACCCGCTTCATGCACCAACTTCTCTCAAGCATCAACCTCTAGCCACGGTCATCGTCGCAATACCAACATAAACTAGGAGGACAACAAAAAAGTCATACCCAACACACCTGGCGACAAAAGGGTTTCTTCGCTTCCGCCAAAATGCACGAGATCTTCCTCACAGCCCTCATCGAGGACAAAGACTTCACCTCAGCATGCGCAGTCCTCGGCGGTCTCACAAACATGGACCCATGGGAGTCAATTCAGCGCGTCCTCTACTTCCAAGGTCCCCCGCGCCCCATGGGTATCTCCAATCAGAGCTCTATTGAAAAGCCCATACGGAACAATACTGGGTTCCTGTGGAAAGAGCTTCATCAAAACTTGACCCGACAATCCTTCATATTGCAAACGCGATATGATGTACTCAAAGATCGTGACATGGGAGCCAATGCGTCGCCGATGGACTTGGATGCGACGCAGGGTATCTTGAGATGGACGGATTTTCCTGATCCGCCGCGCGGACAGCCTCTGCTTACACAGCGGAAGAAGGTTGAGCTTTGGGATCAGAAGAAGTTGCCTTCAATCATGCGCGACAACAACCACATGTGAGAAAACTCACACGCTTGGTTCAATTGTTACTGACACAGCCCAGATTCAAGACGGAAACAATCGAGGAAGTCTACCGCTTCTACAGAGATGACATCGAGTTCTGTCTAACACGCTACTACTTCCTCCAACCACTAGAACATTACACGCCCATGGAAACAAAACAGCAAGCAACCATCCCAAGGGGTAGTCTACCGCCTTGGCATTCTCTCACACCCGTCGATCAGCAGAAGCGCTGGTTCCTCCAAGTCAAGGCACATGTCGTCCAGGATAACAAACCGGACGAGATTCGCAAGGCCCAGGATCAACTGCTGGCTGTGCGTAGAGAGCTCGACGGGGTTTTCGAGTTCCGGGGCATTGATCGCAAGGTTCACGATACCAGGGTTATGCAACAGATGCAGGGGGTTCAGCAGTTGCCACAGAAGGTTACTGTTGGGAAGTAGAAGGTCCATAAGCAGAAGAAGCCGCGTATGTGGTATTGAGGACTGCCCACTTCCCGTATGTTGATGGGGCATTGGCTGCATTTGGGGCAGAGACAGTGGGCACATAGCATACAATAATGTTGCACTCAATTAATAGATGATACCCGGTATGGTAGACGGTATGGTCGCCTAATTATCACTTCCTTCTGCACATCAAACCGTTCAGCTGGCTACGCTTTCTTTCTCTGATTCCATAAACTCATTATGTCGTAACCGTCTCCCACGCTTCCACTCAGCTCCATTTTGCAACCCCTCACATACTCTTCATTCGTTCTTCCACGCCTGATCCGCATCTACACAAGTTAGCACAATCCCTCAACGGCTCCAACCATACTCACCCTCATGAACAACCGGACTAGGAATATCCTTCCTCGCCTCCTTCTTCACCCTCCAATCCGTCCCAAACTTCCTATCTCTCTCTCCCACATGCTTCTCAAAGTCAAACTGTCCATCCGCCGTAAAACTCGTCATGAGCTTCGGCTCCCCCAACGGCAGCGTATCACCGCGATCCGTCTGCCACAAATGATACACCTTTCCATATAACTGCACAACTTGGTCCATCTCGTAGTTTTCAGCTACTTGCCATGCACGCTCGGGCACCGCGCGGTTCGGCATGATGAGCATTCCGGATTTCACTTCGTAGACGTGCGAATGCCAGAGCTTACGCTCTTCTTTATCTAGGGTTTCGTAGAGTTTGGGGGTTATCATGTACTCGATGCCTATGAGGCGCGCGTGGGGCTCATCAGAGTCGTAGAGGAGACATTGGCGGACGTCCTCGTCTGCTGGGGTTAGTGATTGAGTTGAGGGGGATGGTATGGGACGTACTTAGATGGGCGCAGTAGTGGTTCGTTTCAACGAAGCGAGAGGGATCGTCGGCATATGCATGAAAAGCGTTGAGATGAGCGCAGATATGCTTCACCGGTCGAAACTCCTACCATCGAATGAGCTGAAACTCCTCAACTCTCTTCAGAGGCAACTTACCTGCGTCACAGCAGCACCAGCAGTGAGGACCTGATTCTTGGCCGAAAGAGGCTTTCCCATGCCATCATTAGTAACAGGAATTTCGTTTTCCTCAGCCATCTCGAAGGTCGTCAAGTCAAGATTTTGCGATCGCAAGATCTGAGTGTTATGGTTAACGGCTGGCACCTCTACATATAGTCCGATCGAGATTACGTCATAGACTGGTGCAGGTTTGTTTCACAAAAGATTCTTCATTGGGAGCTCTTGTGGTACGTAAATATGAGATTCTTTGGGGTTCATTATGATTTGCTGAAGCGTCAGTATGACGACCTTCCGTTGTCTCGGCGCCGATGGTCCACTTTCTCGGTCGGAGATTACGGGGAGTGGTCCGGCGACCGGAGCTTACCCTGAAGCCGCGCAGACGATGGCGATGCCTTTTTCTCTTTAGTATAGAGATGTAAGAACACGAATTTTAATACAGCAGTATTAATTCTTACTAATAAGATTGCTGGGGCTTTTTGTTCCTGTTAGAATGAGATTCACATCACAAGAAGACAACCGTTCGTCGCCACCTTAACATTTCACTCAAATCACCGAAAGGGGGACAAGACCATCAATCTCAGACGTAAATTTCCGATCTAGTCTAAAAAGCTGACTATGGGAGGTATCTATTCTAATATCACAAGAAGTCTGCCCGTAGCAAGAATATCTCAATAGTAACAATCCTCAGCCAGTCATCCAAACAATCTGTCGCACTTGGTCCAAAGTATTCCGTGATACTCAGTGTCCAATGAACATCACAAACTCCAAACTCCAAGACTCAAGATCTAGTTACTCACAAGTCTACTTCTTGGGGGCGAATCGTCGCTTACGCTCCTCAAGCGCCTTTTCCTCCTTTTCGCGACGAGTGTCCTCATCAGTCCAGGGGCGGGCCTGCATGATGTAAAAATCGTTGACCGCGTCTTCGCGATCACGCTCATCATCAATAGACAGAATCTCTTTCCAGGTATCCCGTAGAATTTCTGCCATAGAAGCTTCAACATTAGCACCCTGTGCAACGAAACCTTCAACACCAGCTTCTTCGCAGGGGGTCATGCCATAGTTGGTAGGGTCATAAGTGAACTCAGTTGCCTCATAAGTAGTCGTGCCAATAGGGGTAGGGCTAAGTGCGGACTCAGTCACCCTAGCGTTGGCCATGCGAGCACAAGTTGGGCTCGGGGTGAACTCCGTTGCCTCCGGGTTAAAAGTGATCGTCGACCGACGACGATGAGGGGGAGTTGGGGTGGGAATCTCCTTGGGAGAAAGACTGAGCATCTCGCCCAGGGATCCGATTCGCTGAGGGTGATAGACAGCAACGGCTTGTGGATCATGGGGAGAAGAAGGCTGGGGGGAGTTGGGGTTGTTGGGCTCAGCATGGTGAGCGATCATAGGTTGGTTGGGTTGAGGACCAAGAGCCTCGCCATTCGGCTCGTCAGACTCAGGGTGGTAGTAGACCATAGGCTGAGCTGGGGGTGGACCAATAGGCTCGGGGAAACCAGGCACAATAGGCGTGGGATGATAGGGGATGATGGGCTGAACAAAGCCAGTGCTTGGGGGATTCATCGCATGATGAGGTGCCATGCGAAGTCGAGTCTGGAGGTCAATGGGCTGTAGATACTCAGGGACGACAGACTGGGATGGAAAGGAGTTGTTACCCTGGTACAGAGAGCTGTAACCCTGAAATGGTGAAGATGTCGGGTTAGACGAAGCTGTAGGAGTGCTAACATCACGAAGATGCAGCATAGGACGCTGAGCAACGTTGGGAGAAGTGATATGCTCTGACTCGGCATCATCCTCAGTGGTCTCACTGGGGAACTCGCTATCGTCATCGAGAATACCAGCTGGGAGGTAATACACACTAGTCTCAGTGTCATCGTCTTCCTCGGGTTCAACAGGATCAACAGGATCGACAGGACACATGAATCCGCCAAGAAGGCGGACATGTCCAGGGGGGGCATCATCACGAGGGCGAGCAGCTGAGGGCTGAAGACCTAGGGGAAGGTTGGCGTAAAAGGGGTCTATGTTACTGCCTCCAGGCTGGGAAGAGGTGAGTGCTGGGGCAGTGACTGTCTGACTCCCGAGAGGGTTAGTGTTGGGAAGACTGGTGTCGGGGAGAACGTCGTTGGTGGGAACAAGGTCGTCACCCTCGAGGGCTGCAGGACGATCAGACATGCTGAAAGTAGTCAAGAGACTCTTCGGGTTGTTGGTTGATTCGTCTTTCAGTATAATAGGGTTGTTGATGAGGTTGGGGGCAGTGTTCGTTAATAGGTGTCAAGATGCAAGAAGGATGAGAGATGATGAGAAGAGGTGAGATTTGCTCGGAAGCTTGTGAGGAAGAGAGAGAAGAGGATTGGGATGAGGGACTGAACTTGAGATTATAAAGGATGGATTTGTTATTCACTGGCAGCGCTCAAGATGTTCGAGTACCACCGTCAAAGTGTCTCGGCAGCTCTAAAGGGGGAATGCATCACATTGAAGCCGTTGCCAGTGCTCGCTCTCCTTTCAGTTCAGGCGGAAGCCTAGCTGCCTCAACTCTCTATGCCAGTGGCACCTATATCGCTTTCTATTCATTGGGTCTCTCTCAAGCAGGAAGAGCTCACTGTTTGTTGATAGTCATCGAACAGGATCGTTGTGCTGCTTGCAATGGCGGATCATCAAGGTTAGCCAAAGAAATGAAACTGATCGTAGTGAACACGAAAGTGCGAAGCTCATTGGCATGATATATGTCGGTATAAATGTTATTCATTTGAGATAGATATAATATTGATGACATGGAAGTCAACATCGTCAAGTCGATCCAGGTCCTGGGACGATCGACCACGTCTCCCCCGTAAACACCAACGATCCATCTTGTCTCAATTTCTCCGGATCAAGATAAATCTTCAAATCGACATTAGTCTTATCAACATTCGATACCCTCGCTATCAAATAAATCGTGGGCGACGTCGCCGGCGAAAGCATCGTATTGGAATTCTCCTGCATCTGCACAACCTATCAGTTTTAAATCCCAAACAGAAAAGCTGTGAACACTTACCCGTTGATACTGCCGCTTACTCATATAGAACGGTGTTCGGCTATGTCCAGTTGTGGACTTGACTTCGATCAAGAACAATGGCTTTTTGTTCTGCCACGCTGTTTTGTCGAGGTACCCTTTGTCCGCCAGGTGATTCGTCAATACCCGCTTTCGGTCGAAATATACAATGTCGGCTGTTTCTTGGGCGGTCCAGGGGAGCATGTCTGAGTAGTCGGGATGGATGGTGATGAACTTTCGCATTTGGCTTTGCCAGTTGTCGCGACTGAAGCGAGGTAGCGGGGGATCCATGTTGTGAAGAAGTTCAAAGACCTGTGATCTTGTTAGTACTGTTTGTCAGAACAATAAGTAGTGGTAACTTACGAATAGTTCACCGAGAGCTCCGATTCGCATGTCTCGTTCAGGAAGACCATGTGATCGGAACTGTCGCGATAGCTCGACCTCTTCTTCATCTACTTCTGGCAATGCACCAAAGAGCCCTGACATATCATAAGCACCTTTACTAGGTAATACCATTGTGTTTGCCGCAGAAATGACATTGTTGACTAGTCTCAAATACTCTTCTTCATCTTCAATGGTAGGATGTTGTGATGCTTCGCCAAAACTCTGGAATAGGAACGCGGAACTGGGCTGTGCTGTAGGGGAAGAGCCAAAGATAAATGCTGGCTGACTCGCTGATCTTGGTGTCGATTGTAAGGACTCATGTCTGCCCGCGTTCCGGTGAACATTTGACGAAGTTCTCCTATTTTGGCGGAAGTATTCGGCCGTGGACGAAGTTGGGGTGAACAGTCGTCGTCCTGTGACGGACGAGCTTGAAGTCGCTGGGCTTCGCTGTCGAACAGGGAGGTCAGCCAGTCTCGGAGGAGATCTTAGGTTGTCGAATGTTTGAAGCATAGAGTCTTCATCGCTTGAAATATCGTCTTCGTAAATCTCTGGCTGTGCCAGAAATCGAGCAATGGGGTCTTCTTCCGCCTCGTGAGAGACAGTCTCATCGTGTACCTCCAGCGCTTCATGAAACACAGTGGCATCATGTTCGTCGTCCTCTTCGACATCAACATGCTCTCCTCCAGTGACATCTCCAGCCTCTCCCTCACTCGCTTGGGCATACAAGCCTTGAGGGATGTCCACCTCGACAACACCCTCCGCCTCAAGAATCTGCGACATGTTGATGAGAGGTGCATTCAAGACTGCACTCACGATCTGGACAGCTTTGGAGCCAGCATGCTTGACCTGTAAAGTAACAGGGTCTGCCATCATCCATTCTAGGAACCGTCTCGGAAGAGTCGAAAAGTAACAGAATCCTTGCGTCTTGGGATCACGTGGCACGTAGATCTTGAGGCCGCTGTCGTCTTCGCGTATATGAAGCTCACTCCTATCTTGTACATGCACCAGACCGTGACCATCCTGTGACAAATGGAGTTCGGATGAGATGCCATCCGTTTCGTAGACTTCTGCACCCATGAGGGTCCAGTAAAGCTCCGAGTTGTCCTCTGAAGTCCGAGGACTGTTGAAATGCACCGCAATTCTGTAGAAGCACTCAGCAGCTATCCGTGGTGTCTTTTGCTTGTAACTTACCGGAACAGCCCAGCTGCCTTTTGCCTGATCTCCCTGTCCGGGTATTGCAGCTTATCCATTCGCCCACCCGCCACAGTGGAGATCTCCCGCACAGAAGTAGACAAATATCGCTTTTCCAGGTCAAGCCATGAAAGGAATGGCCGTAATCGACGCACCTCATCCAAAGTGAAGTCGAGCATCTTGGCCAGAGGAGCAAAGATATCGCCTAGGGTCTTTCGGTCGGCAATAGCGAATTGTGTCCTGCCAGACTGTAACTTCACTGACTTATTTGGATATCTCACAGGAAAGACTGTTCCTCGAAATATAGGTTCTTCATCTGGTGGATCGGTTGTCGTGTCAAGTAGGGAATTGAGCGCCCAGATGGTTTCCTTGACAGCAGCGACTGATGGCGGTGGCACTCTACTGCCCATCTCCTTGAGTTCGTCGTAGGCCATGTCCAGCGTGAGCTCCTGTACACCGAGGAAACTGATGAAGAAATCTTCCAAGTCGGGATAAAGGTCGTTGAGAGCTACTCTGCCTCGGATTTGTGTAGCGCTCGACCATAGACACTCACCAGCTGTGTACCAGCGGCTTACGTTGCCGACATTGAAGTAGATCAATGACTCTTCGGCAAATGTTTTCCTAGATATCTGTCAGCTGAGAGTGCGAAAAGGTAGAGAGTTCATACTTAAGCTTCGTAGCATCGACGTCCATCATGCCAAACCTCTCCGAGTCCAAGGAGCTGTACAGGTCATTAACCCAGTCAAAGTCCTCACTCTTCAAGTCCTTCAATCTCCGTATCTCACTCATGTAATCTCTCCATGAACAGTCTTTCACCCCCAGTGCCGTCTTGAAGAATTGCCGTAAGACATCGAGGTCTTCTTCTGAACGATGGAAAACGGTTCGGTAGAGGTGGGCGAGTGGGTATGCCGTCTGCATGTCTTCTCGAGCGTTCCACAAGCATTTCTCGGATGACGTCCATTTCGCGGGGCTCGAATCGTGTGCGGGGATGTATATGAGGTTTCCATCATTGATAGCATACCTATGCTCATTAGTCAGTGGTAGGTTCAGGTTCTTCGTAAATGGAAACGAACCTTGCTTCTGCCTGCGCATCGAGGAAGCTATTAGCTTCCCGACACCGAGCATGAATGATTTCATAGAGATCTAACACTCTGGCATTCCGGCGCACTCCAGCAGCAGCATTACTGTACCGGATAGTTTTGAGAATGGCCAGATAGAACTGGAGGTCGTCGGTACACCCAACTCCAAGATCATCCACCAAGAAACCCCATTTTGCACGATACGTGCTTGAAGTAATCGGTTCACCCAAATCCAGAAACACAAAACCTTCATCCTCAGCATAGCGCGAGTGTTTCCCTTCAAGCTCGGGCAGAGGCAAGTAAGTAGTCGAGAGTGGCTCAGACAAAGCAAACTCATCTCTTCCTTTGCACACGACCTCGACTTGACGCAACTCTCTTACGATATCAGGAGATTCCATGACCTTTGTTCTCTCAACATCCCAGACTCGCTGGAGCGCGCCCAAAAGACATTCCGGTCGGTGCTGCTCGATATAGCGAAAGGCAGAAGACAGCTCTGGCATTCGGTCTGAATCCTTCTTGGTAAGTCGAAGTTGAAGCCGAAGTCGGAGGCGTAACTGGAGCCATTCATCCCATCCCCATGAGTAACCTGCTGGCGTAGCTGGCCTTTGCTGGATGTATTCCTTATGAATAAAAGAAGCTGGAAAGCCGGGCGCATCTCCTTGAGCTTTGAATAGTTCACTGGGGCCATACTCGTCATCTGTTGTGAGATAGACATCGTGTATAGTTGGTAACCGCGCCCTCATGTTCTGGTCATACACATGATAGCCACGTGACTTCGCTCGATCTTCGTTGTCCCCCAGTAGTACCTCGGAAAGGTACAAGAACTTGAGACGGGCGATGGATGCTGCGAGAGCACTCGCATCGGAGGCCGGCTTCATTGGCTTCTTCAGGATTAAAGCTCGTACATCCTTTACACGGGCTTCAATGACGCCGAACTTGTCAAAGAGAGCACGCCGATCAGGGTTGCTGGCTGCTTCCGAATCGACCAGACTTAAATCGAGGTCGTTAGGAATTGCGAGGCTTCCTGACGTATGCGAATAGTACAGTGACCCATTGCATGACGAGACCCAGGCGCCATTCTCGAGAGGAATAAATCGAAGTTGCTTGAGGCGGTCTTGGGCGGGACCTACCGTCGCAGTGTTCTTTAACAGTATAAGTGCTCGTGCTGCGAGAGAGTGCCATTCGTTGTCCGTAGCGGAACTCTTCATCCTTGAATCGTCGGTGTCCCTTTCGAGATCCTTCTCAACACGAGTGATCGCATCCGAGGGCGACATACTTCCTAGTCCGTACGGCTCCAACAGTTTCAGATCATCACGTGTGTACTCCTTCGCAAGGTAAATCTCCTCGTCAAGATCAGTGAAAAGGGGATCACCGTTTTTATCTCGCAACCATGGCTGAAGACGGCAAAGCTTGTGTATGTATTCCAGCCTTCCAGTGCCAAGAGTACGAAGCACTTGGACTTTTTGTATGCGCGCTTCGATCCTGTCGAGGAGACCCGACCAAAAGCTATCCCAAGGATAAGAGTTTCGTTGGGGGAGCCAGCGCATCCATAGGTATTGGAGTATCGGGTGCTGACAGAAATCCTCGATGGCTTTGAGGAAGCAGTCTGCAATGCCGTTCAAGAGACCGAGGTTTCGGAGGGACCCAGTAACTATGCCTTGTCGACTGGCTTCGGTGACGAAATCGGTATGGATGAGGAACTGTGTCAAACGAGATTAGTCTCTGGCAAGCGAGAGGATCTTGTTTGGATAGCATTGTTTAAGTTGATGGTCAGAATGAAGAAGGTCGCAATGAAACCGAGAGTGTAGCGAGCTGCTGGGTTCTAACATACCTTGAAGCCCATCGGCTTCATGGGCAGAAATGCAAAGACATCTTGGTTCTCAACAATTGGAGCGCCTGACTCTGCTAATGGGAATGCCAAAACAACCTCCGTAGAAGAATCTGCGCGATCCTGCTCCTCGGAATACGTTCTGTTCTCGCTCTTGGGAATGTTATCCGCAACATGCTTCGTAACATGATACTGCCTCTCCTCCACCCCCTCACTTGTCTCCTTCTTGACAGTAACCGGATTACTCCCATGAAGAGAGTATGTCGTGCTTGACGTTTGAGTATCGTCCTCATCGAAGAATGAGACCCGCACCTTGCGGAGTTTGCGAAGGAAAAGCAAAATCGTATGCTGCAAGTCTTGGAACTGAAGTCGAATCGCCTCGCGCTGCCTCGCATCCTCCCCAGGATCATCACTAGTATGTAGAAACAACGTAATGCGAGTCGAAGAGCCTCCTAGTGACTCATCTGCATCTTCCCATACTGGTGTAACCATGCCGAGACCGGAGTCACCCTTGCGATGGGTGAACGAGAACGAAAAGTCGTTTGACTGAATGTGAACTTTCCAAGCTGCCATAAACACAGACTTGAAGCCAATGCCTTTCTCGCCAATGTACCCAGCTGCCCCAACCTTTGAACTTTTGCCGATTGCGCAAATGGCCTTGAGATTCTCATGCGTGAAGCCATTCTCATTGCACTCAATCGATACCTTATCTGGCCGAACTTCGAAAGATACATATGGATCTTGCCCTGTAGAGAGAGCGGTGCTGTAGTTATTGTCGTCGGCATTTTGGAGCAGCTCAAAGACAAACCGGGCGTTACTTGTGTAAAGATTTCGTGCCAGCCTGCAATCGTTAACAAAATACTCGGAAGCCTGTGTTTGAGATAAAGTACATACGTCAAGACAGCCGAGCCTATCATCTCATCCTTCCGAAGGAGAGCTTCTTCCACTTCGCGTCTTAGCTCAGGGTTAATCGCTCCAATCCGCGCAAGCTGCTCTTCGCCAAGATAGCCGCGCTCTTTCGCAATCTCCTTCACCAGATCCTGAGCCGTGCGCTGGCCCGGCCCGGGCTGGGGAGTATCGTTGGACATCTTATGTGCGGCCCAGCGGAGCCTGGACCCTGTAGTTATCGTAAGTCGATTGACGCACCATGCAGCGAAGAGAAGCAAAGACAAGCGGGGGAAACGACTGCTAGATCTGTATGTTTATCAGGCGTCTCGCTCAAGAAATGTGTCATCTCTTGCTCCCGCTCTCCTCGTACGAGGCGCCGGAAAGGCGCGTCAGAAGGCGATGCAGGGGCTTTCAGCTTGAGACGCAGATGAGGGAATGATTGGCCCAAAACATCGCCAAGGTGTCAGACTCCCACGCTCATCCCAGCCCAAGTGCCCTTTTGTTGTTGTTTTGCTTTTGCATGGAACGCATTGAGTAGCGAAAACTCTGACGTAGCGGGGATTGACCTGCTGAGAACCCATTTATGAGAAGCAGATGGAGTGCTTCATGAGTGATCTCTCTGCTGGATTGAAGATGTCAATAGAGACTGGCTGCGAGATGATGAAACATTCTGGGGGAGATCCCTGCTCGCCTGCTGGAGATTCACATTAGCACCCGTAAACCCTGGTATTTCCGGTGAGGGGCGACACTAGAGGCTAATACGCAGACCAGCAGGGGAGGAAAGAAAACTCAGGACCTTATCCTAAATAATAAAAAGATTTAGGCAGCTTAGGATAAGTTAAGAATATCTTTTGCTGAGTTTATTTTTGACACCTATATTCAGGCCCGAAGTTTCTTGCCCCCCGAGGGCAGACTTCACCAGGGTACATGATATATCAAGCACACTCAGGACTTCTTTAGGTCACGTCTCTCGCATTTTGCAATACTGAGTCATAGCATAAGTTACATTGTGAATGAAGAATAGTTTGCTCCCGTCACTGTTTGAATTGAGACATAGGATACTTGAGTACTGCGTTCTGTCTTGTCTGTTGAGAGTCAAAATATGGCTCACTATTGTTCATTCAATTACACTCCAATCATCCATCTGGAAAGACCAAGACTACCCATAATACTCTTCATCCCCCCCACAGCAATTCGTTGTCACCCGGATTGACGCTTAAGCCTTACCCATGAGGAAGGCCTTCTTCACGTTGGCAAAGAGCTCAGCGGTCTCGAGGAGCTTCTCAGCATTGTTGGGATTGTAGGAGAAGTTGACCGCACGTCGAGAAGCATCGACCACAGGAGTCTGTGCCTGTTCAGGTGCCTTCTCATGATCACCTCCGCTCTCATTGTCGTTGACATCGGCGGCTAGCTTGACTGAATTGGAGGAGTTGGTGGGAGAATTTCCAGGGGCCCAGCGGCTGGTAGAAATGCCCACTTCGTCGGGGTCCAGGATGTTCTTGGCTCCTGTGGCTTGATGTCAGTGACCGTCAGGACTGAAGAGGAACTCTACTTACCAGAGTCGGAACCTTGATTGTCGGCGTTGTCATCTTGCTCACCAGCGGGAGCAGTGTTGGTAGCCCATTCATCAGTGGTGCCAGCGTTGTCAGCGGTGCCCGCGTTGGCAGTCCACTCATCAATGAGAGAAGAGGCGGGCTTAGCAACAAAGGAATCGGTAAAGACAGGGCCGACCGGAGACGAAGAGACATCTTCCTTAGCAGCATTGTCAGGCTCGTAATCGCTGAAAGTCTTTCCGCCAGCATCTTCGAAGCCTGACTTGGCCTCAGTGGACTCAGGAGTGGGTTCGGCAAGTCCAACAGGCTCAACAGGCTCAACGCTCACACCAGCACCAGAGTGAGCGACTTCGGTGTCGAGATGGGCGTGCTCGATGATGCGGATGACCTCGGAGATGGGAGCAACAGGCTCGGTGAAGCTGTCGACGTGATAGGGGCATGCAGTCTTGTTGAGCCAAAGCGAAGAAACGAGCTTGGATCGCTCCTCCCAGCTGTTCTGGTCGTCGGCAGAGCGAAGGAGAACAGACTCTAGGATCTGCTGGGCGGGAATGCCGCTGCCGACTCGGTGCTCTCGGGGAGTACATTCAGCACATCGCGCCTTGACAATCTCTTTGAGGCTGATTCCCTTGGTCGGAATCTGACGGTCAATAGAGCCGCAAGAGCCAAAGAAGCAGATGCATTTGCCCTTGGCAACGTCACAGAGGATGCGGTCCTTAGCGACGAGGTGAAGCTTCGCGCAATAGAAGGCGAGAACGGGCGACACCTCAGGAGCACACTGAGCAATGGTGATCGTCTCGCGGCACATCTTGGCGGTGAAATAACAACACGCAAAGGAAAGTGGAAGACGCGCGAGGGTGAGCTGCAGAGACAGGATATGAGAGAGGGAAGACGAAGGAGAGGTCGAAGGGATACTTACCGTCAGATCAAAAAGGGAAAAGCTCAAGGTCTCCTGTGCCTTGAGTGCGGTGGAGAGGAGAAGGAAGGAAGGAGTGAGGAGTGAAGAGGGAAGAATGAGGAGGAGAGAGAGGGGAGGGGAAGGAGAGAAGGCCAAAGTGAGGTGCCTCAGGTGTGAGCCCTAAAGATCAGGCAGCCGTGAGGGTGAGTTAAGCAAAGAGAACGAGGAGGAAGGAGAAAGAAGGCGCTAGTGGGAGTACAGGCACTGACGAGGCAACAGGTGTAATTCATACGAGCCACAGTGGGCGATAGGGGGGTTGACAGGGACTCGAGGCCTGAAAACTTTGAGGCAGAGATCGAGATGGGATGAAACGAGGAAGGGAGGGAGTTGTGAGTGAGGTTTGAGTGCTCGAATGACTTGCATGTGCACCCAAGGTGAAGGCAGAATGTAAATCAGAAAGACGAGGTGGTGGTGCAGCTCCTGAGGAACTCCTTATTTGCTCGCAATATCTTGCTACAAAGAGACTTATGTGGAGCTCCGATGCGACTCGGCAGGAGCGCTAACATAAATCCATCCAAAGACCAAGTGAATATTATATCTCGAAGGTGATACTTGGTTGATAGTGTATCTGTGCGTCGGTATTGATGGCAATCTGATATGTGCATCTGGGTCCATGCAATCTCCAGCTCTACGCCCAGCTACCGTAACCTTACTTGAATAAAACTACAGACAGAAGAAACTTCTATGCCAAGAAGGCCAACGATTCACATCCATGCAGGCTTACATTTGTTGTGCTCATTGCCGAGTGCATGGTTGATGGCTTTGAAATTCCAGACAGACTCTCGATGTTTTCCACTTTTGATTGCCCCTACGCGCATTATCAAAAAGAAAGCCCGCAAAACAGGGATTTTAGCCCCGCTTCCACGGTCGTGGGAAGTCTACCTAATGCAAGAAATATGTTTGTGTGATGGCAAACCCTGCAGAGTGACACTCGACGACCTTCGGCACTCTGCTTTTACTATGACAATGGAAGCACGCCTAGTTATTCACAGAAAAAATATATTTACGGAGAGAAACAGAAATCTTGAAGATCCACGGATGGTACCCAGCCTTACTTACTGCAGGATGGCCTCCCTACAACCGCAGCAAACTACCCTTTCTCGATGGGTTTCGTCATCCTTCTTCGAGCCACACGCGTGAAAAGCAAGTCAGCTAACCTCAGAAAGACCCTTGATTCAGAGCTAATAGTCTAGATAGCTGAGAGGTCTGTTGGCCGCGATCGTTGCTATTTCTATTGACCAAGGACCGATCTCTCACCCACGAAACACCTACGCTGCAACGCCGGTAATACAACTCTATTGGTATAAAGCGCTTAGAAAGTCAGGGCTTGGCTCAGCGCCAGGGAAAGTTTTGATTCCCAAACAGTCCTCCAAAAGATTCATGGCCAATGTCCACAACTTTCCCGAAGCCAAGCAAACAACATGCAGATTGCAAGATTTGCCTTTCACCTGATCAAAGGCTCAGACCTCAGCGCAACGACAAGCCCGGCCAAGTCAACAGGCAACAGAATTAAAGATTGGGTCTTGTCCATACCAAGAAGCTCTTGTGGAACATGTCTTGCGCTTCGGGGTAAATTGGGCCAGGTCCACATATCTCATCTATCAGCCTACCAGCCCCAGGATACGATGATCGATTGAGTTTATTTGGACCACAACGGACAATCCGAGTGCTACACAGGTCACCAGGAATGACAAGTTGAGAAGTCACTTGCCAATGCTTGGTAACTTCGAGGTATGCAGTCGCTCTCGACGCCGCCAATCGAGCTCACCGAGAACTTAGCGGAGGTCAAGATAAGGTTGGCCATACCTGGATCACTTCCACGTGTTCCATATCCGGGGTAAGCGAAAAACACCCAAAACCTCACACCCACGATCAAAAACTTGCTACTGGGACGACTGAGGAATTGACGTCAAGTGCAGTGTTTGGTCGACAGACTGTGACGCATGCCCAGACTAGCGCCAAGTCATCCTTGTCGTGGGAGGATCGCCCATTTAAGCTTAATCGAGACGGCTTACCAGGGTCTTTGCGCCGATGATCGTTCTTGGGGGAGACATGACTGGCTTGGCAGACGATTCAACGTCGGCGGCTTGGAGCAGGCTTGTGTGAAGCTCTTTTGATTTCGTTTTTAGGTTTGTGGAGGATAAGCGCTGATTGACTTTGGGCAGAACTCAATCGACAATTCTCCGACCTTGGACCACGGTAATGACACGGACGAGAGCACCCCTGCTTGTAAAAGAACGACAAGATTGATGAATCGGAGCGGTCTTCATCGGAGATTCACCATGTGGGAATATGCACGCGGCCAGATTGTAACTTCAACTCCCGTTACATCCAACGCGTCATCGTCACACAGTCTCCCCCTTGAAGGATTCGAGAGGCAGCAACAAAGAGACATCTCACTTCATCTCACCTCTTGGACAACGTCATAAAATGTGCTGCCGAGACAGGGATACACCGAGCTTTGAGCCGCACACAGCCAAAGAATCCGACGATCATCTTGGCAGCCTCCACTCCTACATCCTCAAACTCCTTTGAACATTTGTTCATCGTGTGGAGTCAGTCTTCTCGAGCCCTTTCCAAAAAGACATATAATAATCAGGCCTTCCCCAGCTTCTACGACTCTGTTGTATCCAAAGTATTCCCTCGACAGAATCCGGGGCCCCAACTTCTCCCCAGACTCGGTTGTCAGCGATATTACCACCCTCTTGAGTGGTCTGCTTCTTATCTGCTGTCTTGCTTTTTCGAGATAAGCACGATGCCTCTGCCAAGAGCCGACAGCGAGGCTCCACCAGCCTACGACACAGATCACATTGGCCCCCATAACGACAGCTACCGCAACTCCAGCAGCAATGGAACTTTCGTCAACGATAATGAAGGCGCTGGCTTTGGCCAGCGAAGAGTCTCCAAGGCCACTCTTCTTCGCAACCCTTTGGCTGGCATGACTCGAGAAGAGGTCCTTGCTGACGTTGACGCTTTCGTCGAGTCCAAGGGCCTTTCCGAACACCGCGAAGATTTCCGAAAGGGAGCTCTCGTCGCTCAAGTCAACAACACACCTGGTGGCTTTGAGAAAATTGAGATGCTCTCTGAAGATGAGAAGGCGATCTTGAGAAAGGAAGAGACATCTCGATGGCATCAACCCTTTGCCTTGTACTTCCTCTGCACTCTTTGCGCTGGGTCAGCTATCGTTCAGGGTATGGATCAGACCACCGTGAACGGTGCGCAGGTATGCTGAATCCATCTTGGGATCTCTGCAAATTTCTAACGACTACAGGAATTCTACTTCAAAGAATTCAAAATTGAGAACGAATGGATGAAAGGTTTGACAAACGGTGCTCCTTACCTTTGTTCCGCTGTCGTCGGTTGCTGGACCAGCCCAATTCTCAACAAGTACACCGGCCGCCGCGGAACCATCTTCATCTCTTGCGCTATCTCTACGCTCACTGGCTTCTGGATGTCGATCACTACCTCGTAAGTCTTCGATTACTGTCACAAGGCTGGAGATCTAACTGACATCTGCTAGCCTCTGGAATTTCTTGTTTGCTCGTTTCATGCTTGGTTTCGCTGTTGGCGCAAAGTCCAGCACAACACCCGTCTACTCTGCTGAATCCACACCAAAGAACATTCGTGGTGCTCTGACCATGATGTGGCAGGTGAGAAGACCCTCAATACTGTTGGAGGCTCATAATCTAATCAACTTCACAGATGTGGACTGCTTTCGGTATCGCCCTTGGCTTCATCGTCTGTGTGGCTTTCCAAAACGTCACTATCATCGGCGGCGAGAACTCTCCGTGGCGATGGATGATGGCTTCGACCTCTATCCCCCCACTGATTGTCATGCTCCAAGTGTATTTTTGTCCGGAATCTCCCCGCTGGTACATGGAGCGCGGCCGATTTGACAAGGCTCTCCGATCTGTCAAGAAGCTTCGCTTTTCCCCTGTCCAGGCTACACGTGATATGTACTACGCGTACAAACTACTCGAGATTGAGCGCGGTGAGCGTGAAGGGCGAAATCTACTAAAGGAGTTTTTCACCGTGCGCCGCAACAGACGCGCCGCCCAAAGTGCCTGGTTCTGCATGTGAGTCATCCGACCCCGACCACACCCCTTTGATTTGTATAGTTGTTAACATCGAAATCAAGGTTCATGCAACAATTTTGTGGCGTAAACGTGATCGCATACTACTCTACTTCCATTTTTACCGATGCAAACTATAGCCTGTCTGAAGCTCTCCTCGTATCCATGGGCGGCGGCATCATCAACTTCCTTTTCGCCATCCCTGCAATCTACACTATTGATACCTTTGGACGCAGAAACCTCCTTCTGGTTACCTTCCCTCTTATGGCAGCATGTCTCTTCTTCACCGGTGGAGTGTTCCAACTTGCGGACGAACCCCGTGACCCGAAGATCGCTACCATAACTTTGGGCCTCTATCTCTTCATGGCAGTCTATTCTCCCGGTCTTGGACCTGTGCCCTTCACCTACAGCGCTGAGGCCTTCCCTCTACACATTCGAGACATTGGCATGGCTTCCAGTACGGCTATCACCTGGGGTTTCAACTTCATCATTAGTTTCACCTGGCCAGCTCTACGCAGAGCATTCTCAAACACCGGTGCCTTTAGTTGGTATGGCGCTTGGAACATATTTGGTTGGATCTTCTGCTACTTCCTCCTCCCTGAGACCAAGAATCTGACCCTTGAGGAACTCGACAACGTCTTTGGTGTCTCTAACAGAGAGCATGCTTCGTACTACTGGAGGAAGCTGCCATGGTACCTCAAGAAGTACATCTTGCGCAAGGATGTTGCTCCTTTCCCTCCCCTGTATGAGTTTGCTGCAAATGATGGAAATTATCCTCATGAGAAGCCTGATACCAGCCACATTGAGGGCAACGACGCTGTTGGAGGCACTCAGGATAAGGAACTCTTCCCCAGATCGCAATGATTCACTCAATACTGACGTGTCTTGGTGAGGAGGAATGACATTTTGAACATTATGGATGGCTATGTTGTCTGTGTGCGGCGTTTAATCAATACCGAATAGCCCGTTGGCTTTGAATGTACAGTAGGAGTTATATGCAGTTACGTTGGAGAATAATTATGATATAATGATCATTACTAAACCAGACAAAGACCTGATCGTGACAGAGTGATGGTATTGTCTTGCATACTGTTGATGTTGAACCTGATAACTGCGATTTGGTTTTCATTTTCCAATACTTAGCCACCACATACATCATCGGTTTGGATGTGCAGCTCAAGCGGTGTTCAGCACCCAATGGCGAGTTTCTTATCACAGCCTGATCTGTGATAGGAGTACGTGATTGGTTTGAACTACATCAATCCACCTTGACACCCCCTTTAGCAACACTGCAGTAAGACGGGCTTGCATTGTGACGAATAAGAAATAAGTTTGAGGATTTGAAATGCAGGGAGTTAAAAATAGCGTGAGCTAGAAGCGTGGTAATAGTAGTTTTGTATTAAATCAGGCTCTCGCACTTCTGGCTTCGGTTTTCAATCTTTCATCTGTCCTCTACCTGCCGACCGGGAGTGAAAAGCCTGCAATGGCTACTACGAATAGACCACTGTTACTCAGTTGTGACGCGGAAGCTGATACGGAGCAAGATTTACCAAAGCAGCCCTTGTCGCAGAAAGTCTCAACTTGGAGAGGAACATTCGGCTACAAACCATCTGATGAATCATCAGTAACCAAGGCATTCAAGGACGCCTTCTATGATCTGAACTTCTTTGGAAAACCCCACAAAAGCAATCGACCATTCGAATTGAGTCTCGTCCGACAGGTTCTTTGGGTCAGTTGCTGGAACTTATCCGTCCTCGGCTTGCTCATCTATCTATGTCTGTTGCCACTGGGCTTCAGTGATGAAGAAAGCCCCTGCCAGCCACATGGAGAGTTTTGGTTCGGTGGGATAGATCGGCCTGGGAGGTTCGATTGGTGGGCACCTAGGGGATTCTTCCAGATCACACTCAGCTGGGGTCGCTTGACTTTCGGGACCGCAAAGCTCATTGACGTTATCTGGGACTTGGTAAGTACCCACAGCGAAGGCTAACCTAAAATCTGTGATATTGACGTAGAGCTATAGGTTGTAGGCCGAGGGGGCCAAACACTCATGGCTCTCGCATCATGGCGAGTGTTTGTCGAATATCTCCAACTCTCTCTGATTACGAAGCCGGCGGCTTATAGCACAGTCTGGCTTATCAGGTTCCAGAAAGACAACTCTGCGCTCGCAACCTGGAAATTGGCCGCTGGTTTCTTCAAGGTTGGCCTCGCTTCCAAAAAGGTCATGTGCTTCATGATTTGGACGGCATTGCTCATTCTTGCTTTCCCAACGTTTGCCAGCTCAATGACCGGATATACGCCGTATAACAAGGCTTATGTTAATAGCACCAGTGGAAAGCTTATACAGTTTCCAGCAATCGCCCCTATCGCTTATGTGATACGAGATGGGGATAGAGTGGATTCCCTTAGCAAAGACTATCCCGTGTTATGGAAAGGCAGTAAGACGATTTACGAGGCACATGCTTAAGTATACAAGCTTACAGATTCTTCAGACTCAACAATACCTTCAAGATCTTCTACGGAGCTCTATGAAACGTGTGATGAGTGGGAAGACGTCAACAACATGCAAGCCGACTGCCAACTGCAAAGAGATGTCTCAGAATGTATGTGCCCCAAAGTCTATTCGTACAGGGTATTAATACTGACTGCTCGCTAGACATTCAGCGTTATGGATTTGAGGGAAAGAGTAGTCACGAAACCAAGCACAGCCAGAAAACACGTTTCCGTAACAAGACGCTGGAATGGCCCCCTCTCAACGTCAAGGCGTTCTATCTTCCTAACTCATTTTACTGGAACTGGACGGCCAACCATACCGACTCGACATCTACAGCACCTCTGAATCCTTATGCAGACAGTTCAGCATTGACGTTCCTTGTTGAAGAAGATATATACAATGTAAAGGACGTCCAAGCCGAGGGGATATGCCAACCAATCAAGAATGGAGTATGTTCATAGCAGTATGAATGTATGATTACACCAAAAGCTGATATGTATAGGAATCCATCGAATATCAATGGGGATTTTCATTTCTTCAGTTATTCGTCATGGTTGTTCTTCTCCATTCGTGGAGTATTGGCCTTGTTGTATTATGGACGACCGCATACTTGACGCTTCAACGAAATGACATCGCAGCATCGCCTGAAGGTTGGAAGAGTCTTCTGACCATGACTGACAGAATCAAAGGACAATTAATGTCTGCTGGCATGATTTGGGAAAATCTCACTGACAAAGAGCTGCATGATGAGATTCAGCTACTTCTCACTGGAGGACCAGTTCCTATATCGTCGGAGGGATCTGATCCAGAGAAAACCCTACTCCAAGGACATTTCAGTGTATGGCGATGGATGTGGAGACACAAATTGCGTCTTGTAGAAGGCATGTACTTCGTTGTTTTCATTTGCCTGGAAAACACTCTTCGTTCTGATGGACTATACTACCACTTCGATAAAGGAACTTTCTGTATGGCGGTCGTTTTGTACGCCACCGCAAGTTTGATCATCGCTTGTACCTTGGTGTCGACATATCGACAGAGGCTATGGACCTTATTAACAGCTATTGTTTTATGTTTCCCCTTCTTGCTGTACGATGCCAAGGATCGCGATCTGGTCTTGCCAGGACTCTGTCTGGGAGCTTTCCTTGCCTTTTTCCTTGGCTCTTCCAGGGGAAGTCGTGCCGTCTTATTTGCCATTCCCCTTCTTTGTAACTATTTTGCTGTTCTTGGCTTCTTCATCTCTGTTGCTAAAAGTCGACAGCCTTACTATGATCATATCTAGAGCGATAGAGTCAAAATATTTAGGGAAACATGTCTTATAATCAAGGCTTTCAAAAATCATTTACCGCCCAAGGATATCCTGACTAGCTTCTGATCCTTCTGAAGCACCCTGAACACACCGTTTCATGAAAGGTTGAGCCACTATTGGCTACTCAACGGTTTATCAAAAGTCAAGTGCGTCATTACCTGCACCTAAATCCAACGCTCAGAAACTATCATGGTTGTTCATTGGCTGACTCGCTGCTTACTCATCCATCCTCACCTCGCATCGAGTTCCAGGCCTAACATCGTGGCATTGTGCTGTCCAGGGAGGCTGGCTAGCGGGACAAGGGTCTATAATCTGACAAACGAATAAGTTTTGTTAAGAAGTGCATTGAGGCGCAGCATGGGATTTTTATCTTTTTGTTTCCCCTCTTGAAATGTTTTCTCAGATATTCTGAGCCTCAAGCTGAGCTGCTGCTACGATGTTTGGCCTCTTCTCAGCATGTCTTGCTGTCATTGCATTTGCAGGCCACGTGCAGTGTAGTTCCGACTTCATTAAACCTGAATTATCAAGTGCTCCGTGGTCCGATAATCAAGTGTACGGGATGAACGACAAAATTGAGATAAAATGGAAAACGGATCATGAAGGCTGCAACCTCTTTCTATGGCAGGATTATCCAAAATTGGCGGTCGAATGGTACAGCAGATTGTTAGGTAAATATGGACAACATTTCTCTGATTTCCAAGTGGCTAATGGAACGTAGAAAATACAACTGAGACTTCACTCGCTTGGAACGCAAGTTCGACTGGTTTGTCTCAAGAGACTGAAGACACTGTCTTTCACTTTGCGCTATACTCTTCGGACAAGGATATCCCGCTCGCAAATTCCGGATCCTTCAATATCTCAGGAACAAATTCCAAAAAGCTCAAGGCATCGTCTTCGACAAACTCAACACCAGCTTCGACAGCGTCTCAAGTATCAGAAACCTCGACAAGTCCCACAGAGACAACTCATCATTCAGTGACAAAGACAGAAAGCAACACGGGTTTATCGACAGCAGCATTGGTGGGAATTTCAGTTGGTGTCACAGTTGCGGGATTATTAATTTCTGGGGGTGTAGGCTTATGTCTATGGAGACGCTTCACGCGTAGACGAGCGACGGAGCGAGTAGACAGCCTGGAGAAGTCTGATTTTGCAAAGGCTGAGCTGGGCAATACGCAAATATTGCAGATAGGAAGTTCAGAGCTTGATAGCACGAGAGATACAGTTGAACTGTGGGATACGCAAAAGCCTGGAGAGCTTGGCGATGAGAACAAGATACGGACGATATACGGACTTCATGAGGCACCGTAACTTGAGATAGTATTGAACGAATTTGATGACAATTACTTTCTATGGCATGTCTCTAACTTTTGGGGGACTTATATACCTAATCTTTAGGCCGTGCTGATTATGGCTGCTTAACTGTTACTGAAGAGCAAAGGAAAAAGAAATTGCTTAGGCACCTCTGTGATCTCTAATAAGTCTTGGCACGTTTTTCCTACTCAATTTCTCACAAGGCTAGAGGTCTTTCATTATGTTTTGCCTCAAAGTACATCATGGGCTTGACATACCAATAAATCAAATCATCTGGGCTTCATGTGACTCAATTCTTGCCAATTGACTGCCGACATCGCAGGGCCCTGATATGATCTGTCGTGAGGGGTTTCCGAAGGATCATCTTGGCAACACGGAAACACATCTCCAAGACAAATGATTCGATGAGCGATCAGGCAAATCTTCATTTGCAACAAAGGAAATCCACTTCTTGTCTCCTACAACCAATGTGAGACGCCTTAGTCCTCCGATAGGAACTCAGCTTATAGCAATGGTGAGCCGCTTTCCATCACTCTCTTCCAAAATTCATCTTCAACCTCGAGGCCATTTCAATCATGACCTCACTGCCTCAAACAGACGCAATTGAGCCTGCACCAGTTCAAAATTATCAGCAATTTCCCGACCATGTCGAGAAAAGTACGACTGCCGCCTCCTTTGCTGGGACGTTAGACGAACCAGTTTGCCCCGACACCGAAAGCAACAGCGGAAATGTAGAGCTCCAAGATCAGTCACAGCGCCTACCATTCTTCCGGCTCATTCTCGCCTACCTCTGTCTCTGTTTCTGCTATTTCATCTCATATCTTGACATGAACTCCGTCGCAACATCATTGCCCACCATATCTGAGGCTCTCGATGCTGGTCCGACTGTTACATGGGTCGGAACGTCATATCTTCTCGGCCAACTATCATTTCAGCCACTTTATGGCAGAATATCCGATATCACTGGACGAAAGCCGGTCTTACTATTTTCAATGGGCTGCATTGTAATCGGTGGCGTCCTCTGTGGTTTCGCCCGCACGCCCGTCTGGCTATACGTCTGTCGCACAATCAGCGGCATTGGTGGCGGCGGCATAAGCTCCTCAGTGGCTATCATCGTCAGTGACCTCGTCAGCCTGCGGTCTCGCGGGAAATACCAAGGATTTATCAGCCTCGCCATTGGTATCGGAGCCGCTTCCGGACCATTTGTGGCTGCTGGGCTGATACAGCTGACCACTGACGGATGGCGATGGGCCTTCTGGGTTCCGTCGATGATGGGAGCCGTGTGCTTTGTGCTTCTTCTCCTACTTTTGCCTCTGAAGCCCGTTTCTGGGAGCCTCAAGGAAAAGGCCCGTAAGATTGATTGGATGGGAGTGATGGCTTCGATTGCAGGTATAGTGTTGACAGTTGTAAGTATCCCGAGCATCACAACAGTTGCACCTTATTGATGATTGACACAGATGGCCATCAACTCTGGAGGCAGTATGTGGGCCTGGGAAAATGCGAAAACCATCTCCATGCTCACTATTGGCGTCATCATGCTGCTCGTCTTCATAATAATTGAGGCTTTCTTTGCCCGGATCCCCATCATTCCCTTGAGACTGTTCAGGCAGAGATCCCCAGCTGTGCTCATCCTCACAGGCTTCTTGCACGACTTCGCGTGGCAGTCTACGCAGTACTTCGTTCCTCTCTACTACCAAACTGTTCGTGGCTTCACGCCTCAGAAGAGCGCGACGCTCATCGTGCCGTTTCTGCTCGCGCAAGGACTTGCTGGCGCTGCCTCCGGGCCGATTATGGCTCGGTATGCAAGGCGAGTAGGCCCATTGTTGAAACGTCAATGATGTTTCTGACTAGTCTTCAGATACATGCCCATATTGCGGACTGGATTCACAATCTGGACAACCGGCGCCGTCCTCAAGCTGCTATTCAATGAGCACACTCATGTTGCCGTCTACGTAGTAGTTCTAGCTGTTGAAGGAGCAGGAATAGGATGGGTCCATCAGCCAGGTATGTTGGGCGTTTTTGCAACTCTCCACTTCCAACTGTTCCGACTGACTAACTGTCATTAAGGCCTTGTTGCCTTGCAAGCCAACTCTGCAGACGAAGACCGTGCTGTAGCGACCGGAACCCGCAACGTCTTTCGTTCTCTCGGTGGCGTCGTTGGTATCGCTGTGTCCACAGCTGCATACTATGCTACTCTGAACAAAGCCCTTTCACAAGCCAGTGCGGTGCCGAAATGGCTTCATGACCGCGTCTTGGATGGCACCTGGGCTGCTGGAGACCCCAACACAACAGAGTTCGAAAAGGCGATCATCGATGCGCGCATGCAAGGCTTTCGAGTGATCTTCATCACGACGATACCCCTCATGGCTTTGTGTCTGCTGTCGAGCTTCTCGGTAGATGATATCGTGCTAAAGGGCGACAATGGTCAGGGAGAGATGAGAGAAAGAGGTCAGGTGACCGAGCCAGGGTCTTCTCCAATAGCGCCGTCGGATACCAAGAGGGATAGCTCATACAACTAGAAGCTTCCAAGGAGTAACAGTACTTCTCAGACCATTTTCAGTTCATATTCTCCCAAGGAATCTCAGAATGCACCATGATCGATTGCGGGCAGAGCGTTTCCTATTTCATGGACCCGTCCCGGGATCAACATCAAACGTCAGCGCGGGCTGTCCCCTCTTTGTCCGCCAATAATTCGTCGATTCCATGATCTCAGGACAATCTTCAATCAAGCCTCCCCATTTCTTCAAAAACGCAGCATTGACTTCCCAGCCCTTTGCATCCCAGGCGACAGTCCATACCAAGAGCGACGGCTGCTCTCCTACTCCTCCACCTTCAACACCCAACAAATCACCGCACAGCTCATCATCATCAAACAATCCTTTCTGCATACCACGAATGACATTGTCGCGGAAATTTGGAAAGGGGAACAGGTCTATCCAGGGATGATGTGCAGTCGAGCGCTGCAGCGACGTTGGCTGAAGACTCGTGGGACAGCTGGGTGAAGGTGTCTGGATTGGGCCGATCTGGTAGAAGGGCGATATGAACTCATCGCGGCAAAGACTTTCTTTTGGAAACCCGATTACAGTGGCGTTGTCGGCTATGGCGTTCAGAACGTTTAGGCGGATGATTATGTGTAAGTTGGATGGGCGCGGGGTTTGTAGTGAATAGTCTTCAAGAGACTGCCGTATCAAGTTTCGCAGTCTCTCCGCCTTGCATGTATCGGGTATGAGTAAGACACCATCGCCAGTGGCCGGTACTCCAGAGCATATTGAAGAGAAAGTGTCTCTCAACACCACCAAACCATCATGAGAAGTGCGAGTAGATGCTGCTGTAGTAGTCTGTCCATCTGATGTATCCTGAGCAGCCTCTCTCCGGCCTACCGGTGGTCTAGGTATTAGTAAAGTGATAGCGCCATGTCATGGATTATGCTCACGCCATGCTCTTTGATTGAGCCTATTCTGTCTTCGCTTTCTCTCGCGCCTTGAAGTTACACCAGTCCAGTCGTCTGCGTGAGTGCGGAGGTCGGGAAGAGGCTTGAAACGAGCAAGCCCTGCAAGCACATCTTGATCCTTGACCGCTAAGTTCGGATCCATTCTTCTCGAGAATCTAAGTCCAGTGTGAACCCCGTAATGACCAATTACAATTGATGACAGGCAACAGTGATGTTTGCTCTCTCGGCCGAAAGATGAATGGGCGGGGTTGATCAGGGAAAGCTACTGGGATAATTTCCAGTGGAAGTTAAGCAAGTTTTAGCGCGCATTATAGTGGAGTTAGTGGTAATGACGTTGCTGTCACTGAGATTCGTGCATTTATCCATTATCTGTGGAACCTGGGCTCCTGGGCAGTGATAAGTTACGATTGCTATCTTGACTCTACCAATGTACCAATCTGTCTAGTGACCGACCAAAGCCTGGTGAGTAGCACTGTACCTATTTCCCTGGGGCTTAGCCGAATCAACAATTCTCCTCATCTCAGCCTTTTCTTCCTCAGTCAAGTCAACATCCCTAGATGCCCAGTTCTCCTCCAGACGGTGCGCCTTGGTCGTACCAGGAATAGCAATCATTCCCTGGGACGCAACCCAAGCAAGCGCGATTTGCGTCAAAGTGCATCCCTTGCGCACAGCGAGCTTCTTGATTTCCTCTACTATAGCCTTGTTCTTGTAGAAGTTTTCGCCTTGAAACTTGGGGACTGGATGGCATGTTAGTGAAAAGGGTTTACACGCAGCTGCAGTAGGAAAACGTACCTGTTCGTCGGAAATCGTCGGGTGCGAAATCATCTGGACTCTTGTAAGGAAAGTCGTCGACGAGCCAGCCGTGTCCAAGTGGGCTGTAGGCGACGTAGGCGATGCCAAGCTCTTTCGCTGTGTCAATAAGACCATCGGTCTCGTGCAGTGTCTCAAAGGCCGAGTATTCGGCTTGGACAGCATCGATCTTGGCAACTATATCTTGTAAGTCAAGTTCACTGGGTCCAGCGATAAACTTACTGGAATTGGCCTTGCGCAAGGTGTTGGCAGAACATTCAGATAAGCCAATGTACTTTGCCTTTCCCTGCTTTCGAATTTCGTCAAGCGCGGGAATGGACTCTTCGAGGGGAGTGTCTGAAATAGGTGAGTCAATATCTTCCAGGGACAAGACCAGAGAAAAGCTTACTGGGGTCGATTCGATGTAGATAGTACAGGTCAGGGGCAAAGCCAAGTCGTTCGATGGTCCCGTCGATATACTCCTTGATATGGGAGGCAGAATTGGTCACTCCGCCCTTGCCAAAGACATCAAAACCACACTTTGAAGCGACTACAATCGTAGTACCAATCAGCAAGTGCTCAAGTTATAGCCAGTTCCGAAATCAAAGATTCAAAGTCATTGAGAACGGGTTGTCAACTTACTAAACACCTTGTCTCGGACGTTATGTTTTCTGATAAAGTCGCCAAGAAGCTTTTCGTTGACGCCAGCTTGATAGACTACCTGGTGAGAAAAGTCAGTATATCAGGCTGGTGTGACCTGTTACTCGTTTGCTTCGACATACAGCTGTGTCCCAGAATGTGCAACCCAGCTCAATAGCCTTGAGCAAGACGGGTTCGGCTTCTTCCAGAGATAGGTTGGATCCTAGACCAAAGCTCATGCCCATGGCTCCAAATCCGGGAGATTGGACTGTGACGTCTCCAAAGGGAATAGTTTTGACCATTTTGACAGAAGGAAGTAGGTTGAAAGGTTGAGGGTGATTATTCGTTGAAGGGATGCTGTTGGATTCTTGCTCGAGCTATGATTCAACTGGTTTTTTTCTGGGAGCATTGTCTCTATATTAATACTTATTCATTCATCCCCTCTGTCGATGAAGCTACGGAGTTAAGATTAAAATCCATCTGGAGATAAAACGAAGCAATCCACAATGACGCTATACATACAATTGAGAGCCCACGGTGGGGCTAATGCACTGTCCAACGCTCGGAACATAAGCCACTCGCATATTTTAAGCATCTGAGAGAGAGAGAGAGAGAGAGAAATGCCGTCGCCCCTAAAGTCCGCGGATGCGAGTGGGGGATAAGCCGGTTGCATTAGCGCCATACAGACCGGATCAGCTCTCACTAGTTAGTTTAGACTTTCTGCGTCTATACGCGGATTGAGATATGTATAAGAGTTCAACCAGTGGCGATACATGCACTTGGCTTATTCTGCTAATCCTCGACGTGCAGCTAAAATTATGATTTGAATCTGTTGCCTCATAAGTCAGTAGAATGAACAGATATATAAGTCAGTGGCATTACGGCCATCTTGGATTTGTCACATAGTATCTTTCACCAGTAATCTTTCAAGAGTAGTTCGTTAAATTCGTTTCTATCATGACGTCCGAAATGAAATATGTCCGGTAAGCATCTCAAACCCCCTTCTCTTCCTGGACATGTCGACTAATTCAGCTTGCAGAGTTGGCAAGTCCGGTCTCAAAGTCTCCCAGATCATCCTGGGATGTATGAGCTTCGGCGACAAGAACTGGCAACCCTGGCTTCTCGAGAAGGAAGAAGCTCTTCCCATTCTCAAGTATGCCTTCAACAAGGGCATCAACACATGGGATGTAGCCGATACATATTCGAACGGAGAGTCAGAGAGGATCCTTGGCGCGGCTATCAAACACTACGACATTCCTCGTTCGAAGCTTGTCATCATGTCCAAGTGCTTCCAGTTTGTCGATGAGGAGAAGGTCCCTATAGATCCTGCAACTCTCACCAGTAACGATGGTCCTCGCGTCAACAGAGTTGGCCTCTCTCGAAAGCACATTCTTGACGCGGTGGACCAGAGCGTCCAACGACTGGGAACCTACATCGATGTCTTGCAGATTCACAGGATGGATCGTGATGTTCCGCCAGAGGAGATTATGAAAGCACTCAACGATGTCATCGAAAGTGGAAAGGTTCGGTACATTGGTGCCAGCTCGGTATGTAGACCTCGGCCACGTTATTCTTTGCAAAAGCTAACAGTTGACAAGATGGCAGCTTGGGAGTTTCAGATGTTGCAGAATGTTGCCGAGAAAAACGGATGGCATAAGTTCATCTCCATGCAAGGTCTATATAACCTTCTCTACCGCGAGGAAGAACGAGAAATGAATCCTTACTGCAACTACGCCGGTGTTGGCCTGTTCCCGTGGTCTCCCCTTGCTGCAGGAGTTCTTGCACATCCTTGGAACGATAGAACAGATGCCCGAGAGCAGAAGGATCCCTTTCTCAAGCTTCTTTTCCGTGGGGAAACCCAAGACGCTGACAAAGCCATTGTTGATCGTGTTGAGGAGTTGGCTCGGAGGAAGGGTGTCGCCATGGCTCAGATCGCGGAGGCTTGGCTGATTTCCAAGGGCTGCATGCCTATATGCGGTTTGGAGAGTAAAGAAAGGATCGATCAGGCAGTGGAAGCCCTTCAAGTAACACTGAGCGATGAGGAGGTCAAGTATCTCGAGGCGCTGTATGTTCAGAAGGTGCCATTTCCTTTCTAAGTCCATGTCAAGATTATGGAAGGACGTGAAAGCTGCACTGTCTCTAATGAAGTATATGGTCCCATAGATTCAGTGACGCTCATCATTCGTATGCTAAATGGTGCCTATCAGGTGCTTTGGTCTCATTTTCGAAAGGAACAGGAGTCGGAAGAATGACATGCCGAATTGAATTAATTCTAATTATCCTGCAGCCAATTATGAAAATAGTTGGAATATCCAGGGTCTTGTCTCGTATGATAGACTGTTGTGAGGCGGTCGGATCAAGTTTAGCTTCCGAGCTGTCAATCAAGACTCTGCTTCGTCTTCTTTCGTGCCACAACAAGAAGCAAGATGTAGAAACGCGACCTCTGGCTATTTATCAGCCAAGAAAAATCGAAGGTTTTGCATGCCTTCAGAGTTTTTGAAATTGATTGTTTATCACAAAGTCCTAATTAAGCTATAGAGGCACTGATAGGCGATGCACAGCTAGCGAATGGCGGGTCTCGAGGATGATTCTACTGGTTGTCATGTAAGCGTAAGCACCTAAGTATCTCAACACCATGGCAGTATCAGAAACTTCTCGAAGTTCGATATCATTAACTGAATAGTTTGAAATAATTCCGACTCAAATATAGAACGGATCAATTGATTCGCCAAAGGAAATGGAATCGGAGCAAAGACTAGCCGAGTCTCCTGGAGCTATTTCTCCTTTGGGCAATAGTCCACTCCGTCCGTGGACACGGGCCTCGGCTCAACGACTAATGGCGATTTTCATATTTAACAACTTGAGATCAGCCAACTTCACCTCACAAACCATAGACTCAAGCCAACATCATGACAGACTTACTCGTTTCAAAACCTCTTGAGCTACCATGCGGCCTCACGCTGCCCAACCGCCTCGTCAAGGCAGCCCTCGCCGAGGAAATGGCTGATCGCCAAAATCTCCCTACAACAGAGCAGATGGAACGTACATACGGAGCCTGGGCTGATGGAGGTTGGGGCATGATCTTGACTGGAAATGTTCAGATCGACGAACGCTACCTCGGTGGGTTCGCTGATTGCTCCATCAATGGCAATCTCCCCGAAGAAAAAGTCCTTGAGGCGTATAAGAGATTCGTTGGTATCTGTCGAAGAAAGGGGACGCCGACGATGATGCAAATCAACCATCCGGGTCGACAGTCGCCTCTTGGAGCTGGCAGCAAATCATTCTTGGATAAGAATATCGCCCCGAGTGCTGTTCCGCTAGATATGGGAAACAACATTATTTCGAAGATTGTGTCGACCTTTGTCTTTGGATGTCCCAAGGAGATGACCCTCGAGGACATTGATGAAGTGGTGAAGCGATTCGCTAACACCGCCCGGATCGCAGCGGCTGCCGGTTTCGATGGCGTCGAGATTCATGCCGCGCATGGATATCTACTTTCCCAATTCCTTTCTGCAAAGTCCAACAAGCGAACCGATGCATATGGAGGATCAGCAGCAGCCAGAGCCAAGATCATTGTCGACGTCGTCAAGGCGATCCGAGCCGCAACACCCGCAAACTTTTGCGTCGGTCTTAAAATGAACTCTGCGGACCATCAGTCTCCTACTGAGCTTCAAGAGTGTCTGGAGCAGATTTCCCTCATCACAGAGGTCGGTTTGGACTTTTTGGAAGTCAGCGGCGGAAGCTATGAGAATCCAACTGTAAGTCAGACGACACATTTTGTAAGCCCTTTCTAACATTTCCAGATGTTCACCGGAACTGGTGAGAAGAAAGCCGCCAGCACAGCTGCGCGAGAGTCTTTCTTCCTCGAATTCGCCCATGAGGTGCGCGCCAAGTTTCCAAAGGTGCTGTTGATGGTCACTGGCGGGTTCCGCACGCGAGCGGGTATAGAAGATGCCTTGAGTCAAGGAGCTTGCGACCTGATTGGAATTGGCAGGCCTTCGATCATCAACCCCTCATTGCCTGCGAGTATCGTTTTGAACAAGGAGGTCAAGACTGAGGATGCGAAGCTCTATGCGAAGAGGATCCATACGCCTTGGCTTCTGAAGCAAATTGGACCCAAGAGCATTGGATCCGGTGTTGAAATTGTACGTCATTCTCGAGATAAACTGTTGGCAAAGCTAATGCTTCTCAGACATGGTACAGGAATCAACTGCAGTCGATTGGAAAGTAAGGGCAAGATCGCACTTTTGAGTTGTTGTTTTCTCTCGATTTAGGATATCCCAATTTCCACTGTTTGGTGGAGACTCACCTTTGCAAAATATTTCCCGGAGCTTGAGCTCAATTAGAACAATAGACTTGTTTTCCCATGATCCCCATAATTCGGTAGTTCATGCAAAGGCAGTGCATAAAGGAACGGAAGGAGACAGACAAGGCTGGGGTTGGGTCGATTCGTCACGTGGCGTGCGCAGCCAAGCTTGGCTGCGCCCAATAAAAACGCAAGGCTGAAAAATAAAGATGTGGGTCTCCCGCCCACCCCACGATCTGTGCCGCATGCATCCGCACCCAAAATTCAGAACGACACGAAATCATCACCAGAACAGCAAAACAACGATTACTTGAGATCCAAATAAGAAAACAAGTTAAAAAATTTGATGAGAGCCCACGGCCAGGATCGAACTGGCAATCTTCTGATTTACTCACAGATCTCTTCAGAAATCGTACATAGACCACGGGGAGGTTAGTTTTCGAATATCGCACTCGTGAAAGCGGGGGCTTACAGTCAGACGCCTTAGCCATTAGGCCACGCGGGCCAGTTGGTTGAAACCATGAGGTGTGTTTTTGGTATATAGACCTCTCCTGACTGATCCTCAGCAAACTTTTCCCGCCACTTTGCGTCAATTTGCCGGCTCACATATCACTTGATTAGCCAACAGCGACGGTTGCCATAAGAGCGTTCCTTAATTCACATCTGTTTTATCTTTGAAGTAACACCCAACTCCAGTGGCTTTCTCAACGACCCCTCACGCGTCTGCCTTCACTGCTGCTTCACCATGCTCACCGATCAAAGGAAACTGGCTTTTTACTCAATGTCATTACCAAGAGAGTTTTTAAAATGTGGAATAGTAAATTTAGATGCACACGTCTAATTATACCTGAATCTAACAAAGTATGCATCTGTGATCTCATCGGAGGTCCAGATAACGCGACTGTGGAACTTCCATACAACTCATGTACATCGATATCAGATTCCAAGCTTGGAATTTCTTAAAAGCAAGTCGACCATTTATCAAGATCACTAAGTAATTCGAGCAGGATCAGGCCAAAATCATCCAGTTGTCATAAGTGTCCCCAGAGGGACCGCTGACAATCGCCCAACCGATTGTCAGGAGCCTGGCTCCTCTTCACCTCGATGCTGGTTAGACGTATTCTCACAAGTCACATTTCTAGCACCGAAATGACAATCAAATTGATGATTTTTCTTTCGCTAACTGGTAATCGTTGCATGCACGATGTAATTATCTCCCATATCATCGTCACTGGCATGAACAGCATCCGTCCATCGTTGCCAGACCAGCTCTTCCAACGCCATTCCGAAACCACTAATATCCATCCGTCTCAACTCTCAAGTGACCCCAAATTCACTGAGGGTAATCACTCGTCGCCGTACGGCTCCGCCTCTCGGTTCTAGTGGCCATGATGATTGTGATTCTCGAGCCTATCTCTGTTATTCTCCTAGCTAAGTGGCCATGGAGGACGAGTGGGTGACTGAGGTTTGACGTAAATTCAAGGGCAATACACCGTCGTCGCCGGGTAGATCTGGGGCTGTGAGAATCTGGCATGTCTCCGTAGCTCTGATACACTGCGGATGGCAATGAACTCAAGAGGAAGCAGGGCCGGAAAATGCCCTCAAAAGAGACGAAGCCGGTGACTATTTTCGGAAGGAGAAAGAAAATCTTGGTCCAAACTGATGGTTCGGTTGGCCGGCAGCTGTTGATGTCGTGCATTCCCCATCGCGTTTGGGGCCTGGGGATACGACTGATCAGTTACGTACTCATGTGTGGAAACGATTTGAATGACTGACCTATCGTGAAGAACCCGTGCCACGATCACCGTGTTCAGGTTGATATCTCCAGTATTGAGAGATTCTCAGAGTGACTAGCGGAGTTATAGCTGTTGCAGACGAGCTCGCAAGTCGTGGCCAAAGGGGAGATTGTCGGGTGGCATATGTCATACGAAAAGCTTGCGTGCCCTGCCAATTATTAGTAAACTCTATGTCATCAGCACTGGCAAATGAATTAAATCGCATACCTTCGGCCTTTCCAAAGCAGCCCGTTGTTTCTCGAGCGAGGTCAAGGCGGCCGCAGCGTTTGGGAGGGCCATAAAAGGCCATGCGAGGCCCCGAGACTGGTTCGCTGTGCAAAAAAAAGAAAGAAGAAAGAAAATAAAAGCCCTGGGGGCGCCAAAAAGAGGACAGCCGTTGCTTAACCCTTGGGGGCGGTTGAGGAGGAGGAGGAAGTTTTCTTGGAGGTCGGCCAAGGGCCAGGCTTGACCGGTTCGCCTTTATCGACGGAGCCCTTCTGCGCTTCGTCTATTTCGGCCTGGGTCGCGGTCCCTCCTGGAAGGCCTGCATCATCAGATGCCATGAAGCGTTCCACGATGACAAGAAGGTCGTCGATATTGGGAGGCGGGGGGATGTTGGGATCCATGATGGTGTCGGTGTGTTGGCGTGTTGGTGATGGTTGCATTTTGAGCATCACAGAATGAGAATGGAAGTTATGCCGCGACCCAATGCGTTCTCCACTTTGTATGAAGGAAGCCAGTGATTCACGGAGGTGTAATTGAGAACCTAAGGCACCACGGCCACCAAGTCTGCGATGTACCCAAATGGGCGAAATACGATTGGCATTGACTAAAGATCATGTCATTACAGGCGTACAGTCTCCACGGCGAACATCACCCAATCTACCTCATCTTCAAAGCAATATCCAACCCCAACGGCTTCCTCAAGAACCCCTCACGCGTCTCCATAACCTCCTGCTTCAACTCGGGCGTGTATCTCCTCGCCCACGTCGCCGCGATCAACTTCATCTCCATCTCCGCAACATTCCTGCCCACACACGCTCTCGGCCCATGACTAAACGGATTAAACGCTGTCTTTTGCAGCTCATTCAGACTATCCCAGCGCTCCGGCTTAAAGTCGTCCGCATCAGGGCCCCAGATCTCCTTCGAGTGATGCAGCGTGTACGTCGGCACGCTGAGCACGCTGCCGGGCGGGAAATAATGGCCCTTGATCGTGACGCCGGGGGAGTTGTCGGGGATTTGGCGCGGGAGGCCGATGCCGGATGTTGAATGGTAGCGGAGGGTTTCACTGATTACGTTGTTGAGGTAAGTTAGGTCGCGGACCATGTCGTACGTGGGGACCGAGACGTCAGCGGGGATCGCCTCGTCGAGCTCGGCCTGTAGTTTCTCGAGAACGCCGGGAGTTCGTGTGACGTGATAGAGCAAAGCGCATGACGAATTGGACGTGGTGTCACTGCCGGCGATGAGCTGCGTCAAGGCTTCGGCCGTCAATTCCTCGCGACCCAATGGCTCACCCTTCTCATCTCTGCCTTCCATGAGTCGCGCGAGGAGATCTTTTCGCTCTACGGATGGAGGGTTATCCAATCTAGCCTTGACACGCGCGATCGCAATTCCAGCGAGATTCTTGACTGCGTTGAGGCCGTTGCTGAAAAACGGGTCGGGCAACCATTGAGCATACGGCTTCAATTGCGGCCAGCATCCCAACGTGGCGCTGACTTCACCTCTTCTGTTCAGGATCTCAATCGCAGACGCATAAATAGGTGCACTATCAGGCGTCGCCCGAACTTCGGCGACGTCGGCGCCATTTGCGAGCATGCCGAAGGGTACACCAAACGCGAGATCGCCGATGACATCGAATGCGAGGTAGTTGAACCACGGGAGACAGTCAAATAGGGCTTGTCGCTTCCCATTCTTGTCGGTAGTCTGGCCTGATGCGACAAGTTTGTCGAGCTGTTTCACGAAAAGATCCAGGTTTGCGTGGATGTACGGCTCAAATTGGCTGATTGACTTGGCGGAGAAGACGTGAGAGATGAGCTTGCGCTTCCGTGTATGCTCGGCGCGATCGCGCGTGTTGAAGAGACCTCGTCGAATTGAGACAAATGCATCGTAGAAATCACTACCGCTCATTAGTTATGAGAAGACGTGAGGCTGTGGGGTACTCACGACTTCAAGAAGCCATTTCCGTGGCCGTAGATGGTGGCGATTGCATCAGGATCCGCGATGGAAGTGTGGTTAGGCTGGATTCGTACGACGGGACCCAATCTCTTGTGAATCTCATCCACGACGCGATATCGTTCACCACGCCTGCAGATGTAGAGAAGCCACAGATTCGTGAACTGCGCCGGGAAAGGCGCCGGGATATCTCTCAGATGGCCATAGGTCACAAAGTATGAGTAGAGATACGTCGCGATGAGGACACCTGCGGCGATGGGGATTGACCACCAGGTGAAGAGGATGTCGACAACAGCCATGACGACAGATTGCGATGCTGCTGATGGTTAGCTCTGTCCAGTCTCTGCTGTCGCGTACGCTCACCTTTGATTGCAAGAGGCGCGAGTGTTTAAAGACAGCGCGACACTCGTTCGACCAGTCCAGGTGAGCAGCAGTATTTAAGCACTTGAATCACCACGAGGACGGAAGAATGAAGTCAGCCAGCTCCAAACTTCCGCATTCTGGGCTAGCTAAACCTCCGCTCGCCCCCGCATCTCGTTCGGCTTGTCTGGATCGGTAGTTGATTGAAGATGGGGATATTCTCGAAAGCTTACCCGGGATCCAATTACAGTTCTTTAATTTAAACTTAGTCAAGATGATGCGCTTCGTCATCGGGCGCCGAAAGTGCCGATATCTTGATATACCCTGTTGCTGTCTTTGAGCTAGTGTGCAAAGAGCGTTTGGTGGTCAATGTGGAGTTTGTGATGGTTGGAGTTACCCTAATGCTGTGATCAGATTGATGACGGACCATGAATTGGACGCCTTCTGGAGTGTAACTCGAGATTGTATCGAATCTATATGTACAAATAATATTTCTGGTATCATTTTATCACGTTTATCAGTGTTGGAATGGCAGATTAGTCCATGAACGAGGTTTCTGACATGTATGGCCCATTTTGCTTCCAGCGCCGTACGAAATCTCGTCTGTATGCATCTTGCCAATCTCCGCAAGCCGCACAGTGTTCAGGTATCATTGAGTTCAAGGTACACAATGATCAAAGGATGCTCACCATCACTCGGCATCATGCTACAGGAACTCCAAAACTCTTCATCCGAGGCTCACAGGGCTGGATCTTTGCCAAGTTGATGCCCCGCCTCAGTAGAAACACGATCGTCTTGGCTCTGTTCACAGTCCCTCACGCAAAAGTCGCGTGCTACTCTACCCTTTCTAAGCATTCAATTCTCTTCCAATAACACCTTAAAATAAAGATGGAAATGAAACAGCTGACGCAGTTGACACCTGCACCGCCCATCAATCGACCATGGAAACAGTGCGTTCCGAACAACCGATTACCGCTGTCAAGCACAAGCCATGTCAGATCTCAGCACCGTCATATGCGGTGAAGAATAAGGGACTCTCCATGTTTTGGCGCTGTCCAGCCAAGTTGACATTTCTGAAACCAGGGCGTCAGCTCTACAGAGGCAGCCGCCGGAACAGAGCACAGCCGGCTTGGTGCTCTACCAAAAATCCACTGAAACCGCCTGTGACCAGGGGTCGGGCGTGTTTGATCTCCCGTCTCACAATGCCACCTCAGGCACAACCCGGTTTCGCCTCAACCTGCTATTATGGCTGTGTTTATTAACAGAAAATATACGAGAGGAGTATAACTCCATATCTGCGAGACACTCGCTCTTTTTGGTTCTTTTCTTTTCTTGCGCACGTTGATCTGGTATCACGAAGCGACACGACTTTCATTTCGATAATTCCATTCTTACGGTCTTTTTTATTAATTCTTTAATTTTAATTCAGACAGTTCAGCTCTGGTAGCATTCCCTTCGATAAACGAAGTCTCGCAAAACATCTCTCGGTTTCTTATCTCATACACGATATTCGAATGGCTTCAATGAATATGGAAGATGCGGCCTTGGATCTACAGCTCTCGCGAATCATTTCCGCCGTCGAACAGACCACGATATTCACAACCATTGTACCCAAGCCAACTGCCCAATCAGAGGGTACGACAACTGCAGATTCACCTGTTGTTACAGTTACACAGGAAAGCAGCTCAGATAATGGCTCGCCTGGTCAGCCTGGAACCAAGATCTTTGGAGCACTTGAGATTATCATTGCTCTTGGTGTGCTAGGTAAGAGTCCTCGATCTCATTTACGTGATTGTGATTAACTGTTATAGCCGGTGTGTTGCTTCTCATCGTGAGCATCATTCTATGTGACCGACGACGGAAATCTAAGCGAAAGCGAGCTGCCGAGAGATCTCAGAACAGAATGACGGACAAGAGTGCACCACTAGAAGGACATCAACAACCGTCGGGAGCAGTGTTACCAGAGTCAATATGGCCCAGGATGGCGGATAAAAACCAAGCTGTTCATGATTACTGGCACAATGAAACGTTACGGCAGAACCAAGGCTGGAATCAAGGGCAACAAGCTGGCGTGCAACAGGGTCTACCTAGATATGGATAATCTTGATAGTCAATATGAAATGTGCACGGAGAAAACTAGTTAAAAAAATAATTTGGAGCCCTCGAGATTTGCGAGGGTAAAACGAATAATGGTTGCCTGTTTTCTGCTCTGTGTCTTGCAGGTCACTCGCTGGCATCTGGGAGGCACAATTAAGTCCCGCTGCATCCCAATGGTATATTTACACGTGTGAATCAGGTGTTTGTAGGCCTCCGACACGTAGTTGTTCCAGGATTCGTTGATGGATGCATTACCGCAATATGTTGGCCAGCGAGTTTGGCTTTCAGCCCCTCGGTCAACTTGTAGGTGACCATTCGACCACACCTGGAAGTGCAGTACTTACTCAAACCTTATCAGTTCCATGTTTCCGTGGGAGAGAATATGCCTTGCGAGCCCAGCGTCCGTTTATGGGGGCCGAGTTGTGGCTACTAGCCAGACACATCGCGCAGGAACAGTGTTGGCCCATAGAATGGCTCGCCACCGTTATTTCACTCAAAACCAACGAATCACAAGCATAATAAAAAAGCCTTTCAGCTAGAAGTGTCCAGAATGATAAGAGCCCTTGAGAGTTGCATCCGCGGCCTGCTGGCCAGGTTGCGCGAGGCTGGCGCTTATAGCCCCTTCGTGGCCCTCTAGGCGCTGTACGAAACGGAGGAAACTGGCAAGGCATTTTTAAAGCGCATCTATTTAATGTTCACATCTGACATCCTGAACTCAGTAAGGAAAAAGCTAGCTAGTCGACGACACTAACAGACCTCAACATTCCAACGCAATAGACTATCCTTGTCTTCAACCGCGCCGTCAAGATGGACCCAGTTAGGCTCATCAGCACAATAAGTGCAGGGCAACTCACTAGACTACTTCTGACGCATGGCATCTCAGCCGTGTCGAGCTTGATTGCTATCCCAACTCAACTAAAAGAAAGAAAGGCCGCAGCTCAGAAGGAGATGACATACAAGGAAATGCAGGAGGCCATCCCCAAGCTTCTTGAGATTATCGACCAGAAACAAATTCGGCTCGTTACCAACGCATTCAACTCCACCCCGATATTCATTTCATCCTTCCAAGCCGCTGTTGCTGTTGCTGTGCCTCTGATTCTTTTGAATGTCGCGCAGTCTATCAAGAGAATCGGCGCAAGCCTCGACGGTATCAAAGACGAGCTTGCGATTTCAAACATGGCCAAGGTTCAAGGCTGGGCTGATGGCGGCTTCGGGACATACGTGCACCGCTTTGTTCGGAACGAAATGGCCCCGTCCGAGGGGCGCGCAACGGGGGAGAGTCACTTCTTCTACCTCTGGAACCCTGATACCGACTGGTATCCAGACTTTGAAAGAAGACTGGGAGAGGATCCTCTCGGTCCCAACTTTGGTGGCTATCATCACGACCTGGCCACGATCTGTGTCAGAATGAGAGCGGACAGACAAGCACTTCTTGCGACGACTGAGGACAACAGCAATGTTGTCTTTCATCTCGTTATTCCGACTTACTATCCAATTGTGATAGACACGCCTATCGTCTTCGCCGCTGAGCTATTTCCACTCACTATTACCGGAAGCAGACATCGTGGTACGGATCTCCCTTGGTTCAACCTCAATGACCCAAGATTTCCGAGACCACAGCTTGAATTCATTGGACAATTGCCTTTAGTCATGAATCAAATAATTGAGGGCGCCAAAGTAACCTATTGTGGTTCTTTTTGTGGCTTTGTAGCTGCTGCGATTGCAGCCGTGACATTTCCTCCTTTCGCCCCTGCTGCAGGAGCCACTCTCTTCTCATGCTGGACCACTGCGCTCGCGTCGGTGATTGTGAACAATGTAGCTCAAGAGAAGGAGGGAAAAAGGAATCAAGTGCAGGTTTTGGGAGATGCGATCTTCCTGAATTAGATGGACTTTTAGTTGTCACAGTCGCGTATTAAATGGGCACAAACGATTCATGTCCCCTGTCCGGAGCTTCAGGCTACAATTGTTCAACCTAGGTCGAAGGTGCATTTGTGTAGTTGGCCATTTATCTATCATACCTATTCAGGGGAAAAGTTTGAGGATATGCTTTATAATGAGATTAAAAGTTTTGTATGGTTGTTGAAGGCAAAGTCCACAGCTAACTTTCGATTTCAGTCAGTATTACTAACGAAAACTATCATGACAGTTGTGTAACTAGGTACCTCTGGCGTTAGTAATCCCTCGAGCCATGGGAAAGGAGACTCACGTCGCTCCAGCTACAGCCAACTCGACAGTTTTTGCATTCGTCAACAAAGACATGCAACAAACAAATGCAGCTGTCGATACTATCATGATAGCTAATCTAGCCGATTGGCTATCAATCATGTTGCAAATCACGACTGGCGCTAGTAACAAAAATACGATGAGCGGGCTCAAGATCGCTCGAGCTACTCTCATCGTCGAGGAACGAGAAAATATTTGAACGTGAGGATCGTTGGAAATATTCTCAGAGTTCTGGGGCAATTTTAGTCTGGAGCAGTAAATATGACTACTCTGGAATCTGTTTACCTTGTTGAAACGACCGACAATCTTATCGCATACATTTCTTTCTAACCAAGCTACGATCCCGTCTTCTCTGGGACACAGGGATAGTAAATCATCGCTGTTCTTGAGAAACATTGTTTCACTTCTGGCAATGCAGCTATTCCCCGATAGCCACCGCCGGAGGCTAGAGACGTATTTCTCATGAGGCGACTCATACTTCAGGGATCGCTCAGTTCCATCCAGAAGCTCGTCTTCGAAAATTAGCTAGTTCATATCTGCAGTGGTCAAATGGCACTCATACCGTATGCTGAAAGAGCAGAACGTAGCTTGGCGGTGACCACAGATCGATCTGAGTTTCTATCGTCACGGCGAGATGCTAAGAACAGAGGGCTCTTTTCCGTCTTGTCTATGTGATTTAGTTGTTCTTCAAGCTCAACTATCTCATCTTGAGTTAGAAGTAAGAGACGCGTCCGAAGATCTGAGAAGCGTCTGTATATCTGAAAAGAACTATGTCCGGCCATCAAGGCAGAGAATCGTGGATATCCTTTTCGACGGTCTTCGACTATAGTAACAGCAGTCAGACATCACAACCAATGAATCAAATATGTATGAAGATATAAAAACAACTTACTTGTAATTCTTTCGTTATGGCTACCCACGCTCGACGTTTGATGGTGCTGAGATTTTAGGCTGAATGCTCCTGGAACCCGCCAGGAGGAAGCCCATGCCAGAACCGACCTGGCAAATGCCGGTTTGATTGTGGTCTCCGAGGAGCCTCGTTCAATATCATTGGTCATTCTATATCAGTATTCCAGAGAGATGAGGGTGTCGCGTAACGTGTTGGTGTATCTTATCAATGCTTCCAGATATGAATTTATAACCGCTGGTTGATGCCTGATTACACCCCCGGTTCCCTGACTGCAGCGATGTACACCACGTGGTGTCAGCCCGCATGTAGTAAAGTACTCATCGCCTCACTTCCAAGACGTACCTGTCCATCATTGGTATAAAGATCCCACACGACCTGCAGCTGTTTTGTAATTCTCACCACTCTTACAAACTCACCCCATCACTGCACGCCATTGAGTAGTTGAAAATGAGCGCCAACGACGATCCGTATGTTATTTCTCCAAGAATGTTGCGGATACCAACTAACACATAGAAAGCACAAATGACACCAATTTTGTTGTCTCTGATAACAAAAGACCAGGGATCAAAGCATACGGTATCAACTACAAGTTCTCACCCGGAGACAAAGTCTATCTCGTCACTTCTGGAGGAAAGCAAGGCCCCTACAAAATAGAATCTTCCGACGGTGGGAAATACGTTCTATGCGATGATTATGGTATCACTGCAAATGGTGGAAGGTCGTATCTGGAAGATGAGCTTGAGCTATATGATCCTTTTGCGTAAAAACGCTCAGGACTTTACAGATATGTGCGAATTAGATAGTTTCGTGTGGTCCATTCACACTTCTCATCACCTCTATCGCCTGGAAGATCGCCATTTAATCCCTGCAATAAACAATCCAAGGGGTCCATCGCTTTCCGATCTCTTCCGTGCTGAAGCTTTGGAAGAACCATCCCTGGAAAAACGAATGGTCGGCTAGTAATAAACAATTTGACTATATCTTTCGTCTTTGATAAACCTTGTTCAGAAGCACTCTTTGGTACTGTCATTGCGAAAGGGAGTTCTTGAGTTCCTGACTCTTTGTGACACTTTGGCTTTATCGTGAGGTATGCTTCCTCTCCACTCTCAGACATCAAGTTACGAATCTCCCAGAATGCAGTAAACAAGTAAACGCCCAGGTATAAGGGTCTCCTTGAGAGATTATTCATTGTGATGCTTAGAGTTTGTCCATGTTTGATGTGAAAACACCCGTCAGCACTTGGACGTTCTGAGTGTTGCAAAGAGAATGACTTTTCCAAGACAGAACTGGACAATCGATTCTCGATGCCCTCAAAGAACTTGTACCTGGATATGTGATCCAAAGCATCGAAAAGAGCGCCACTCTCTCCCTTGGGATCATATGGGACCTTGGCCACAACATAGGTATGTTTAGCCTTGAGATCTCTGATATCATAATCTTTCGGTGCTTTCTTGACTACGTATGATAATGGTGTTCTTATCCTACCGGTTGAGGATTTGTGGCATAATTCAAGGTAAGTAGTTGCTGATGCTGCTTGGATCAGAGCCACACAGAGACTGTTGTGTAAGTCCAGACAGATTTGGATCTTTCGGCGTGAAAATGATGTCAAGAGAGTGGCCTCCCACGTTGAACCTCTTGCGATGACAACTTTGTTTTTCGGGTCTAGAGTCTCCATCTTGGATGAGAGGCAGTCGACTTCGTAGACTCTGCACAGGATTGAATCTTTATCCTTTGGGTTTGTGCTTTTGTCAAAAGGTGTCAAAGCATAATCATCATTCTTGTGAACTCCATGAGCTTGTCCAGCGTGGAGAATAAGGCAGCCACCTTCCATGCTCCGATGCATAGATACCGTAGAGGAACTCGCGTGTCCAGAATTGTCCGAGAAATCTCCAAAGAATGCAAACCCGCGATGACCATAGAGCATAGGAGTCTGGTCAGGAAGACGGGCGTGAAACTGTGCTCGAAGATGCTGATGAAGCATCTCGTTAGAGACTTTTGTGCCACGCCTTGACAAAAGAACGAGTGAGTTGATGAGAAAGTAGCTCAATGCTCCGCTTGTAGCTCCGCCTTCAAACTTCAACTCGGAGGCAACCTCGTGAGGGCCGCAAGCGGTAATAATCGTATAACCTTGAGGGTCTAGAAGCCTTGAGAGAGTAACCACTCCATCTCTTAGTTCTTCTGGGCCCGTGTCATCAAAATGATTGTCGAACGAGCTATCGTATTCTGTATGGTGATCCGAGTATCGGATATCGCCAACATCTGGTCTATCATCACGGAGTACACTTCCCGAAAAGCAGCAGTCGAGAACAAGAGTCACAGTGAGGCCATTTTCAATCATCTTATTGATCGCGCTTCGTAGGACAGTTCCATACAAGTACTCGGTTTCAAGGGTCAGAGGGTTGACAAGTTCGAGCGCGACTGCTCCATCCATCGCGCGACAAGATCCATGGCCAGAATAATGGATGTATACGTGATCAGTTGGTTTGGAAGTCTTGAGAATCTTCTTCAAAGCTGAAACCACATTGTCCAGAGTCGGCAATCGATCAGCGCCTTCAGCCGATTTGAGTGGATTGTCCTTTGATTTGGTGGCCGTTAGACGTGTTGCATTTACTGCGAATGGTCTAGACTCAAGGTATTTCCCCATGGAACTGATATCATTAACGGCTCCCTGTAGTGACCTATCTGACACAATAGCCTTGGAGTCTTTGCTCTTCCTCGTGATAGTCATGCCAACCCCAATGAGGATGGCCCATCGTGTAAATTCTGAGCCTGGAGGACTCATGAGTGAACGCCTAAGGGTTTTGGGGTCAAAATTTCAAAGATTGGAGAATATGTTCTTAGTCTGATGATGTATGCTAGAAAGCGCAGAAAGCCTCATGGTTTCAAGCTACCTCTGCGCCTACTCCCTGTGCAGTTAGGGTGTGCAATTTCCTATTTGTAATTTCTTCCTGTGCAGATTTTTCGACATTTAGGCAGCAATCTGACAGCTGGGTTGAAAAAGCTCTTGGCATCAACTACCTGGTAGAAGCAGAAATCTGTGATTGGCCTTGACGGTGTCTCAGCATAAGCAGGCTGTCGTTTAAGCAGGGAAATAAGGTAAACCCCGCACGCAAGAGTATGACTCTATAGCTGACGCAGTAATGGTCAGCCCCGAGACTTCTCTTTCTTTTATGTTGACTTGTAACTCTGAGGCTCAAGTAAAGACACTCCTGGTAGGGCAAGGGGTGACTCCAATACCACCCTGACTGACTCTTCGAAGCTGACTTTCTTATCGTATCAATCTAATTTCTGGGCGTATACGAAATGGACCAAAATATGCCCAGCCTAAGTCTTGGAAGCAATGATCCAGAGTCCATTCTAAAAGTCGATTTTGGGAAACTGAGCCCATTAATCCGTCGCAGCAGCGAGCTTGGCCAAGAATATCGTACATCTGGTGATCTGGCCACTCTCGAAGCAGCAATCGAAAAATCATGGGAAGCCGTTGACTCAACTCGCGATGATAAGCCTGAGATCCGTACCAGCTGCTTGCTCTACCTCTCCTATTTAATCAGGGACAGGTACACAGCGACAAACAATATCGAGGATCTCGACAAGTCCATCGGCCTAGCAGAAGAGGCAAACGCCATTGCCAACGCACTGGAGGAAGTTCACCCTGAACACCCCCTCGTCCTCAAGGTGCTTCGTGCTCGTCTCATAGACAGATATGCTTTGACAGGTTCAGAGTCTGATCTGGATAGAGCCGTAGATACGGCTCGGCAGTCGGTCTATATTAGCAGCGATGGCGCATCGGATGTATCCCATCAATACAGTGATCTATCAGCTCTGCTCGGGAGAAGGTTTCTCGCCACTGGTACTGTGGAGAATGTTGATGAGGCTATTTCCACGGGCTGGAAAGCTATAGAGGGAGAGGTCACTGACAACAAATCTATGCGACTGCACCTGCTGGCGCACATTGGAGGTTTATTGGGGCACAAGTCACTTAGAACAGGCTCGCTGGCTGATATGGACGAAGGGGTTCGATTAGCTCGGCAGGCAGTTGAGGAGGCTTCAGAAGAGGAACCAGCCTTGGCAGAGTCACTAAACTCATTGGCGACGCTTTTGGGGCAGAGGTACTCTTTAACGGGTGCCTTGATAGACGTTGACGAGGCCATCGCTCTAGCCAGAAGAAGTCTGCATACACCAAGTTATAACTCGACGATGCTAGCTACGAGCTTAGGGAATCTCGCTGTTCTTCTGCAATTGAGATATCAGAGATCTCGTAAGCTATTTGATCTCGAAGAATCGACCCAGCTATCGCAGCAGGCTTTGAATACCATGCCCGACAACCATCCTGATCGATCAAGACACCAGCATGATATTGGGATTAAGCTGGCTCGCAAATTTACCATCACCGATGATATGAAAGATCTTGATGACGGGATTCGGTCACTGAGAGAAGCGGTCGACAACACATCGAAATCACATCCTTACAGAGCTGTCTTTCTACATAGCCTTGCAAATGGATTGATACAAAAAGGCTCTGAAACGTTCGACGGCGATGGTGTCGATGAGTGGATATCCGTTGCGAAGGAAGCACTGGAGGCTACCCCAGAATCTCATCCCGATCGAGGAGAGTTACTCTACGGTTTAGGTGTTGGACTTCTGGCAGCTCATGCAACGGGTAAGACTCCAACTGGCATTGACGAATCCATACCTTGTTTCGAAGCAGCTATAAAGCAGTCAAACGCCCCCCCACTCTGCCGTATACAGGCCTGTATGTGTCTTTTACCAATATGCCACGATAGACAGCGAAGTCTAAATGCTGCGAAACTCGTGATGGGGCTCATCCCACGTATCATCCCACGGCAGCAAGACTACTCCGACCGCCAGAGCTCTCTCGCTGAACTGGCTGGGTTTGCATCTGATGCAGTTGCTGTTGCTATACAGGCTGGACAGGTGATAGATGCTGTGGAGCTTTTTGAACAGGGTCAAGGTTTACTTGGAGCATCCACAGAGCAAATGCAGACTGATATCGTGGACCTAGAAAAGGTGCATCCAGATTATGCAGCTGAATTCGAACGTCTTCGCAAGGAAATTAACCGCCCAGTTGACTCGGACATCTCTGCCACCCATAGTACTGCGCTGGGAGAAGGACTGGCGCTACGGCTCTATGATGCAGGAAAGGAGTTTGATAAATTAGTCGAGAGGATTCGCAAATTACCGAACTTCGATACCTTTTTACAGACACCGGGACTTGATGAAATGCGGGCCATAACAGATCGGGGGCCGATTATCATTGTCAACATCAGCATTATATGTTGTGATGCCATCATTATCATGCCAGACTGTATTCAGACCGTACCACTAGACGATCTGAGCCGAGCCGACATCGAACAGAAAGTCTTGGATGGAGAAAGAGGTAGTCCTGATGTCCTCGAATGGCTTTGGGAGACTGTTGTCTGTCGTGTATTAGATAGGATCGGATTTTCAGAGGCTCCGACGGGTGACAACTGGCCGCATGTTTGGTGGATCCCTACTGGTCTTCTGAAACAGTTCCCATTACATGCAGCTGGATATCATAGGAGGAGAACGAAGGAGACGACACTTGACAGGGTTGTTTCATCGTATGCTTCGTCGGTCAAGGCTATGATACAAGCTCGACAACGACGAAAACCAACACGAGAAACAAACAAAGCGGTGCTTGTGGCCATGGAGACTACACCAACATTATCACGTTTGACGTTTGCCAACCAGGAATTGGAAGCCGTCAAAGATGTTTGTCTGTCGGTTGGACTGGAGGTTGTGGAGCCTCAGCGGCGAAAGGTTGCTCTCATCGAGCAACTTCACCAGTGCAAGTTCTTTCATTTTGCAGGTCATGGATGTACTGACCCCCAAGACCCCCTGAGGAGTTACTTGTGTCTTGAAGATGTCGTGACGAATCCACTGCGGGTAGGCAGTTTACTAGACCTGAATCTTAAGGACCAGCCACCTTTTCTAGCGTATCTGTCAGCTTGTGGGACGGGCCGTATTCAACAGGAGCAATTCATGGACGAGAGCGTTCATCTCATCAGCGCTTTTCAACTCGCCGGCTTCCAACATGTTATAGGCACTCTTTGGGAGGTCAATGACAGGGTTTGCGTTGAGATAGCCAAGGTAGTGTATGAAGGTATCAAGAATGGTGGGATGTTAGATCAATCTGTGGCTTGGGGGCTTCACGAGGCGAGCCGTCAACTGAGGGATCAGTGGCTGGAGAAGATGGATCAAGAAGGGCCTAGTAGAGGTGCAAATGGTGATTTTCTCAACAATTTGGTTATCAGAGAGCCTGTGGTACATGGAGTTAGGTGGGAAAGAAGACGAGTTCGGAGTAGAGGAAAGGCTAAAGGCATGTCGACATCTTTGGGGACAAGATGGAGGAGAGTTGCGACCAAAGCATCCAGATGCGTACGGGTAAGCCAGAATCTCATGTCCGGGGTCGAGACCAGGGGTCAGAGATGGTCTAGAGAGGCTTCCTTAGCTATCCTCCTGCGACACAAGATTGAGCCTTCACCGGCCTGGGTTCCGTTTATCCACCACGGTATCTAGACGGCGGGTAGCCTCAAGGCTAACGGACTTCAATCATTTTCGTCTTCTGTAGGCTGAGATATTTGGACTAGGCGTATAATCAACTTTACTCCTCAATGGAAACTCGAGTCTACCCCAATATCGAAAGCTTGTTTTGTGGAAAGCATGGTGTGGCCTGGAACGGATTGGAAACGATATACTACCTAGAGAAAGATTGATATCAACACAGAAAACTTAGTAACAATTGACTGACTCAAGGCCTAACAAGATAAGAAATTCATCAAGGATAAACATTACCCGGAGGTGCAAAACGGGCTGTTATCAGCAGCCAATGAAATGTGGGTGTATTGACTTGAATTTACCAAATCCGAAATAGCGCTTCTCGAACGATTATCAGGGCGAGGGAGGAAAGACGATTATACCTCAATAGCTCGCTATAACGGTGTCTGCTTATCTCACTTGTCCGGTAAGGACAGACGGAATATGTATAACATGTTATATAAACTCTCAACATTGTAGACATCTACCAAGCTGTTGAAGCGATGAATTGACTGCGACAACACACCAGCTACCAGGCAAGCCTCTTACATTATCCAGCTCTTTACGGTGGAATCAACCTCTGCAATGCGTCTACCGGTCCGTGTCGTTGATCAATGTACAAAGGCAAAATCTGACTTGTAACAGATTGTCATCTTTGTGGCTCTCGGTAGTCTCAGCTATGGCTATGCATCCAGCATCATTGCTACAACGCTGGGCCAGCCGACATTCTTCAGCTACTTCGCCTTAGACTCGAGACACAATGCGAATGATCTTATGGGGGCTATCAACGGATTGTTCCAAGCTGGAGGCTTTCTAGGAACCTTGAGCTGTTATGCAATTGCAGACTCCCTTGGTCGTCGAGAGGCCATCCTGGCTGCCGCGCTGATATCGACCATCGGTGGAGCCCTTCAGGCCGGAAGCGTCAACATCGCCATGTTCATTGCATCGCGTTTCATCACTGGTATAGGCATAGGCAAGTTAGCGAATGTGTTGAGGGTGCAGACCGCAGACTAATTCTTCTCAGGGGCCTTGGTGACATTGGTTCCTCTGTATCAGAGTGAGATGTCGCCATCGCATATTCGCGGGCTCCTCGTCGGTATCCACGGTGGCATGATTGGCACAGGCTATGCCCTGGCAAGCTATGTCGTTTTGGGATTCTACTTCGTCAAAGCTTCCGGTGCCCAGTGGCGTATACCTCTGGCTATTCAGCGCTTGCCTCCACTCTTGCTCGCAGTAGGCATCCTGTTTCTGCGAGAAACTCCCCGCTGGCGTGAGCTTCATTCCTTCATCGATAATGTTTGCCTCTTCTGACCTGGTGACAGTAATTCTAGTGAATCGCATTGACGAAGCCCGCGGGTCGTTTAATTATACGCAGCTTGGAAGTCGTGGTGGTCCGACTTCTGACGAGGAAACTACCGATGCAGATTTCGAGACTTTGCGTAGACAGACCATCTGCGAGACAGAGCAAAACATTACGTTCCTTGATCTACTCAAGACGCCTTCAATGAGAAAGAGATGCATTACTGGGTTTCTCACCACCTTTGGTTGTCAAGCCACAGCGACCATAGTTATCAACAGTGAGTAGCGATCTTGCCATACGAGCCGAGGCCACCCTTGTACTAACTTTCCAGACTATGGCCCTTTGTTGTATGCTAGTCTGGGATTCAACACCGTCCAGCAGCTTCTCATCCAGTGCGGCTGGATTACCGTGGCTCCTTTCGGCAACTTTATAAATGCCTTCCTTGTTGATCACGTAGGCCGCGTGAAAATGCTTCGTGAGTGCTACCTACATGCAACTGCACTAGCAGCTGCTATCTGCCCTTTGGGGCGCATTGTATACTGACACGTTGTAGTTGGAGGCTTCGCGGGCTGCATTGTTGCTCTCATAGGAGAATGTATTACCATGTCGGTCTTTGAGAAGACGAACCATCGAGGAGCTGCATCAGGCGCAGTCTTTTTTCTCTTCCTCCACGCCACCATTTTTACTCTCTGCTGCGATGCCACGTCCTACGTTTATGCATCCGAGATCTTCCCTACCCCAGTTCGAGCAAAAGGCCTTTCAATCTCTGTGTCTGGCCTCTTTTTCGCCACAATCATCTTCACTAAAGCTGCATCTACGGCATTTGCTGCGATTGGGTGGAAGTTCTATCTGGTATTTATTGGTACCACTTCAATCATCATTGCATACGCCTATGCGACATTTCCCGAGGTATGTATTACCATTCCTAGTTTGCAGAGACGATAGCTAATCAGGGCCTAGACCTCTAAGATGTCGCTTGAAGATATTCAAGAACTCTTTGGGGATCCAATTGAGGGCATGCCTACAGAAGTTGCTAATCAAGAGACTGTCCACCACCTTGGCAAGGACGATGAGAAGAAAAGCATTAACGTTGGAGAACTCAGTACTTGATCTCCTTACGATACTACAGTAGATGCATTGAATAGGGTCATACTGCACGATGAAAGGAAAGGCATGATATACTGCTAAGGTCGACTGGTACTGTATTGCACGATATACTATACTTTCGAGGATTGATTGTCGGCAGGAGTCAAGTTGGATATATAATCGTCAGGCGCCCGAAAGCGCAAAGAGTATATTACCCATATTTTACTGTATTCTTTACCTTTGTGCTGAGGCTAAGTGTCTTGAAATCTGAACCTTATCACATAATGAACAACCAAGTTAGATGGATACACCCTCCCCGGAAACTGCTATTAGACTTATGTAGCTCGGCATTTATCTCATTGGAGGAATCAGGAAGAAGACAAATCTATCTTATCTTAGCAAAACCTCACTTATCCCCTATCTCTCGCTAACCGCAAGTTGCACTATTTCGAAACATTTTCTAGCTGATTTGCCTAACAAACTACTGTCACGTGTAACTGACGGCTTCTCATTCACATTATAACTACGAGATAAGGATTTTCCACATTATGCTCTTTTAAAGGCTTTTTTTTTTAATCAGGATTCCCTACTGGCCCCTTGCACCCTTTATTACACCCTTCTAAAAACGAGGTACATATGTATAACACATCATGAAAGCAATTCGCCCAAAAAAACGTCAGGTTTCAGCGATCCTCCATTGCATGCACGTCATGTCGCCAAAAGCGCATCAAAGTTAGTATTACTATTCCGTTCTACATGCAAGTATCTGTAGTCGTATAGATTCACGCTCTAACCATACATTTGATAGTGCGATGGGATCGAGCCGTCGTGTAGTTCATTTATCGCAAGAGGATGTTCCTGCAAGTATTTACACAGTGAAAACAAACGAAAGTAAGGCTATAACATGCGCATATCCCTCATTCTTGACCTTTTGCCCCCGCTACTTGTTTATGTCAAGTACAATTTAACAAGACATCGTAAGCCGCCAAGCAAACAGCTTGTGGAGACCTTACAGCTCCGTATCAAGATTTTAGAAGATCAACTCGTTGCACTGGGTCAAACAATTCCTGTCTTGGACAAAAGTCCTAGAGGAGCTGATCGAATCGTTGAAAACAAGCCCAAGCCAGACCAAGTAACTGCAGACGAGACAGAAGACTTGCTCGAGCAAATCACAAAGAAATGCGGCTCTCTTGCACTTGACGATGATGGCGAGCTTCGATTCTTCAGCTCACAGAGCAACTTGAACTTAGTCCATAAAGCGGGATTTGGTTTAGGGGAGCTGGCCAAGCCAGCTTCGTGTGGCGGAATCCGTCTAAGTCAGGCGGTCACGTTGCCACTGGAACTACAAGAACATCTTCTTGAACTATATTTCTGTTGGCAGAACCCGTGGGTATACATTGTTGAGAAATCTGTCTTTATGAGGGACTGGCAAAGTGACATGGCCACCGAGTATTGTACACCGTTGCTTCTTTGGGCTATATACTCTGTGGCTGCAAGATACTCGGACCGTCCATGCCTACGAACACACCCTGACGACCCTGCAACGGCAGGCATCCAGTTCGCCGTGCACGCCAAAGACCTTCTACGATAGGAGTGCGAAGTCACAACAATCTCTGCCGTCCAGGCCGCCGCACTTCTCTCGATACAGTGTATGGCAGAAAACAAAGAACCAGCTGGTTGGCTTTATATTGGTATAGCGCTCTGGTGCCATTACCTTACATCATGCAACTAACGATCAACTTCTCATCAGGTATGGCAACTCGCATGGCCTTCAATCTTGGCCTCAAACTTGACTGCACTGACTTTGTGAAATCTGGTCTTATCTCCAAAGAGGCTGCGAATGTACGTCAAGTTGTATGGTCAGGTTGTTGGATTCTTGATAAGTATGACCCCCCATTTCTCTGCCATCCATCTATCTACCTTGTGCTACTCGCCCATTAACCGTCAGTAAGGCTTTTTGTCCTCGGATTAGGGCGCTCTGGGACAGTCTCTAGTCACCATGTGACGTGTCCAAAATTACGTACTCAGGATGCTTCTGAATACGAGCCCTGGGCCCCTACAGCCGATATACCGCGGCAGTGCCCGTGTCTTGCTCCAGTATACCTTCTATTGCGAATCGTATGTCCGACCATCTAAGTCTTATCGTCTCAACATTGGATATTATGTAGGTTTTTAATAAGCCACTATGAGAGACTCGTCAGTAGCCATGGCTAAAACCATAACAGCTATGCCCCCAAAAGTGTTTTATCTGCTACAGAGTTGCATAATCTCGTCTCGAAAACAGACCTCGAGGTGAGAACGTGCTGGTCACGACTCCCATCCTTCATGCTGCTGCCCAGCACCTCACAAATAGCGGCATTGCCACATGTGTATCAACTACAGTGGGTGGTATGAGTAGTATATTTATGATTCCAACCTCACTAACGCTTGTAGCATCCAGTATCATGTCGGGCAGATCTTGCTTCACAGGCCATTTATGGGTGGGAAGAAAGGATCACTAGGCGATCCATCATCATATCCATGCCCTCATATGGAGATATGCCGAGTGTCTGCGGATAAAATAACAACAATACTTCGCACATACAAACATCATTATTCATTAGTGAGCCACATCTGGCATTTGATACTGAGGAAAAAGGTCCAGCTAACGTTTGTGAAGCGTTTTATCACTGCTGGGACTGTCTCTCATACATTCACAGCCGCTACAATCCATCTCATGGATGCAGTTTCTAGCCAACCTTTTATTCGGCGAGGTGGTAACTCGAGACTTCGTCTATGTTTCTCGGCTCTACAGGAAATGGGGACTCTATGGACGTGGAGCTTTAGGGCCTGTCGAGCAATTCAACTACTCGCGGCATCCTGGGCAACTCATGATCTTGATCTGAAAAGCTTGGGGATCAAGGGCCCACAAGGTAATGGGCCATTATCAGAAGAACACGTTCAACTAGCTTCAGCTCAGTTCAACCCCCAGAGCGCGTCTAACGTGGATCACGAAGATCTACAATGGCTGCTGACTGATCAGAGTTTCATGGGTGATCCATTTGGGGATGGGTCTATCTGCTCCTTTGCCGATTTGTTCGACCTTGACCCTTGGTTGGCGAAAGATCCTTGTGTTATCTGAAATGTGGATGACTGAGATTGTGTAGATTTCCATTATTTAGTGAGTTATAATCTTGAAAGCTTTTATGAAACTTACTAATTAACAACAGTCCGAATTATGTACTGAGTAAATAAGAATACAGATTGTTTGTTTGTTTGTTTGTTTAAATAGTTAATATCTTATATAACTATAGTAAAGGTCTATATATAGCTCCTTTCCTGGCTTTATTTTTTATAAGTAGTATTTTACAAAGACTGTTTGGAATTCATTGAGTGCGGGGAGTTTATCAATATATCTACAGTGAACTTTCACTATATAATATGTATATTGAAAACTTAAGATGCCTTATAGCAATACGTAAATCGATGCCTGAGGCTATTTAACAAGATAATAGAGATAGAGGCATATTTACTTTCTTGGAGATAAAGCTCGTAACATTAACGACATATGTATGGATTACACATAGTTCATTTGTCTTTGACAGGCCTTTGATAAGCCTCTTTGGGCGGCTGTTGCAGGCCACAGCGCAACGAATTGTGGCGTAAGCTGTCATGTGCTCGCTGGCCGGAGGAATGTGGATTCAAGTCTATCTCAGGGGCCTTACAGGGTAGTACCTATCCGGGGCAGAGATAGATTAGATAAAGACGGGATACTGCTTATCTTTTAAATTTCCAGGGCGGGGAACGTCGATTACGGAACCCCTCCACGATGCTCGTTCGACTTGTTTATTGGACAGTGGTTGAGGGCCAGATTATGCCTAGTAGGTAATTGATAAGTAATTTGTCCAATTATGGTAAATTTTGAGACGACTACCGTCTCTATACTAGCTTTTACCTGTGATTCTGCGTTATGATGATTGACTGATTCATTATCCATGGGGTTAGCGATATGCAAGATACCGAACTACCACGGGATCGCGGTTGACAGATCAAAGTGATACAACACTGATAGAGGTGGAGGTACTATGGAATTGATAAATCATAGATAAGAAGCCATTAACCACAGAGGGATATCGAGGTTATAAAAGACAGCCCTACATCTAGTATTGAACCTCTTGCTAACACCAAGCTCATCTGTCGCAAGTCTTATCTCCTTTAAAGCAGCCGTTGTCTCTTACCGTCTTCAGTTATCTCAACTCAAAATGGTTCACTTTTCCTTAACTGAAAGCCAAAAGCTACTGCGAGCCAAGGCCGCAAAAGTCGCACGGGAGGTCCTAGGCTCAGCCTACCCCGTCTACTCCAAGTTTCCAGACCAGATCGATCGCTTCCGTGCCACTCGTCCGTTCTACGCCCAGCTAGCTCGAGCAGGCTTACTCAAGGCCCTGATCCCAAAGTCAGATGGCGGAGAGGCTGAAAGTCTTCTGGAATCTGCCTTCATATTGGAAGAGCTGTATGCCGTCGACTCAAGCATTACTATCCACCTTGTGGGTACCGCTCTTGGACTGCTCCCTCTACTCCTGGGTGGTAAGCCTGAGCAAAAGAAAAGGTTCCTCCCTCCATTCATCTCAGGAGAGGGTGACTATCTCGCAAGCTTGACTCATTCCGAGCCAGGTGGCACGGCCAACCATCTCGAAAAGGGTGGCAAAGGCCTCGGTGTCACTGCTAGGAAGGAAGGTGTTTTCTACATCGTTAATGGAGAAAAGGTAAGAAGCGGCGACCTTTCCTGTATGCCGTGCGTGCTACCAATGCTGTTGCAGAGATGGACTACGAACAGTGCTGGTTAGGATGCTAAAGGCGCCAAGCTGTCCTGCCTGTGCGTTCGATACTCTGAGGACGGGGGGGCAGAGAAAGCCGACGTCGATCCAGCCACCACCTTGATGGTACTACTTGTAACTCGAGAGGTGGTGGCCAAGAACCCATCCGCAGCCTACGTAATGCTCGAAGAGCCAGATCTAATGGGCCATATCGCCGTTACAGGCCCTCAGACCCGTTATACCAACTTCAAGGTTCCTGCCGACCACGTCTTGTTTGCTCCTGGGTCAGGTGCAAAGCAGATCGAGGAGGCCTTTGGCATCACAGGAGCCATGGTCGGGGCCATGGCTATCGGTACCATGCGCGCTGCTTTCGAAAAGGCGCTCGAATTTGCCAAAAGTGACCACAGGGGAGGTTCGGTGCCTATCATCCAGAGGCAGAGTCCCTCTGATTTACTCATCAACGCCAAAATAAGAATCGACTCGTCCCGGGCTCTAGTGAGGAAGGCACTTGACTCTCTAGACAACGGACCAGGTGATGCCAAGGCCCAGTTCGAAGCTTGCTTGGAAGCCAAGATTCACAGCTCCGACTCGGCCATCCAGTGCGTGTACGAGTGCATGCAGGTAGTTGGCATGTATGTGTCTGCATTCACTATCTATTCTGTAGAGCTCTTGACTAACATCTTTCTCAGGACATCATACGCCAACGATACGGGCTTCCCTCGTCTCTTAGCTGATGCAGCTGTATTCCCTCTTTTTGATGGAGGAAACATTGGTATCAGACGCCGTTAGTTCCAGAGACTTATGTGCGAGGACAGCTATCAGCCTTGGGCAAATCTTTAGGTTGTAAAGTAATTAATCCTTAAAGCTTATGACGTATCAACGAGACATAGCAAGCCAAAATACTTAAAAAAGATCTTAATCAACTTGAGCATCTTCACATCCCCAACATCGAAAGCTTGCTGCATGGATAGCAGGGGTGGTTCGATAAGCGGTATTTAATAACCCACATTACAGAGCTGTCATTCTAGAATATTTGATGACCTGCCTAAATGGAGGGAAATAAGATGGTCGATCGGGTGATCTGAGACGACCCTGGTAAAAGCCGGATGCTTAATCGACAGTCTGACACGTCGAGTATTTTGGTCCGAGCGGCTTCGATTTGATATCTGACCACTACATAGGCTCGGAACACATCGGACTCAGCTTGCTACGCCTTTTTGGTGGTACAAGAAGTTACCCTCCGCGAGTGAGCTGTTATCTAACAGCGGTGCTTGCTATCGACTTGCCTTTTCGGGATGAAGCATACGTCGTGTTAGCGACGAAACCAATAGTGTAGGCACTTTCAAGCCTCTCAACGCCCAGATGGCTTTTACGGCACGGATCCTAAGAAAGAGTCGTGAGATTGACCAGGCTACACTTGTCCAAGGCTTGCGTAATCATCCCGTAAGATTCCTTGGCTACACCAGCTCACAACGGTGACGCTAATACGCGGGGTGCAGCTCATGTCCCCTGCTGCGATTATTCTCGAATCCTCGACGTCCAGCTGCGAGATTTTGCAACAGCCATGTACAGCATGCGCATATAGACCGCCGGGATTGCTGTATAGGATGTCAGCCGGGCCGATGATAGCCCTTCAGTCCCGCGGTGATAATGTGCTAATCGACAGCGAGCCTCAAACAGGCTTCAATTTTGAAAAGAGTGGCCTCTTCCACTTTATCTCAGTACATGAAAGAGGGGATATACAGATCTAGAGGATATAGAGTAATATTGAGACACCACTGTAAAGAAAAGCGTCTTGGCTATCACAGATAAAGTGATACGGTGTTATGCCGGGATCTACGCGGTGGCATAGTCATTTTACCCCAGATTCTCCCAACCACTAACAATCTGCCTAGTAAAGCCAAGGATCATAGCCAGTAAATACACACCCTTGGCAATTCACTAGTAGTAGCCCTTTCCTTGGAACTCCGAAGGACTTTCTTTTTTCAGTCGTAGATCGAGGTCAAGTGAGCTATCGCCGAGCCATTATGGTTCCATGGCATGCAATAGCCTGCTTCTTAATGGCTGCCACCTTTTTTCACATCCGGTCCGTGGGTGTACCTGACAGCCTGGTAACATTTCTTTTTATGGCATGATCTGTCAACACCATCTGCAGAATCTCAGACAATATTACTACAGAAAAGGTGTGTGTGCGGGGATTTATCTCGGGGTCGGAGGGCGCCGCCGTTTGGGGATGACGTTCCGGACGGGCCAGCTGGAATGAGTCTTGTAAAACGGAGGGTTTTTTATATTGGTGCTGGCTCGAGGATAAGAAGTCGTGCATGGAACGCAAGAATTGGCATTCTCTTGGCTCTTGGCTTTATTCTTTACTTAACAGACAAGACCCTCTTTGATAACCAAGCTTTTATATCTGCATCTTCACCTCTTCTCTCAATGGCCTACTTCAAGACCAAGATGCCTGCACTTGACACTTCACCCGTGTCCTCGCCCGTTCTCTATCCCTCTGTCACATCTGAATTTGAAGCTGCGAATCGCAGATATGCAGCAAAGTTTACCCAGTCCCACTTACCATCTCCGCCCCGTCGGTACGTGATCTCATACCCGCGCCTAGGATCGGGGGCCTAACATTTACCCAGAAAGGTAGCAGTGGTAGCGTGCATGGACAGCAGATTGGACGTTGAGAAAGTACTGGGTCTAGACCTTGGCGATGCCCATGTCATCCGGAATGGTACGTAACTCCTCCAATTTTCTTGTCTCACCTGCAAAGCTGACACTTAGTTACAGCTGGCGGTCGTGCTGTAGAAGCACTTCGATCAATCCTGATTTCTCAGCAGATGCTGGGAACGCGTGAGATTATTGTCATGCACCATGTAAGACCATCTCATCTCATTTTGTTCGATATTTTCCCATTCCCACGGCAATATCATAAGGCCATATTTTCAGCCCCCCCCATGGAGATAGTGACCGGCCCGGCTGACACCCCACGCTTCTAGACCGGCTGCGGCATGCAGAGCTTCTCCGACACAGATTTCCGGTCCAAGATCAGACGAGAACTGCAGGAAGACGTGGACCACATGGCATTTCTTCCGTTCTCTGATTTGCGACAAAGTGTTATCGATGACGTTGCATTTTTGCGCAAGAGCCCTTTGATTTTGGATGTGCCTATTACTGGATATGTTTATGATGTCAAGACGGGTCGGATTGAGCAGGTTGATGAGAGGGCTGACTCTGAGTGCTCTAGCCCTTAAAATTCTATTTGACATGTACTATTGGCGCTGCAGGTATTGATTTAGTGGCGGAAAAGGATAGCGAGCGAGCAATTGAAATCATTTAGTTACAAGAACCTTGACCTGCAATGACGACCGCTTTTGTGGCCTTCTCGCTTTTAAGTTGTTGGTGTCCCTCACCGCACATGTTTTCTTGCCTTATTTCTCACAAGCTTCCGATCTTTTTCTTAAATGTGGCGCTACCTACTGCCGATCTCCAACAGTATCCTGTCTGGATCCATGACCGTGAATTGCGGACGCCACTCTTCGATAGAGATCATCGAGCTCAGCGCAACATCTTCCCTTACTTATAACAGGTGTCATCGTTGAGCGGCGGCCATAACTGGTATCAGTGGGGGTTCGCCATTATACGTACTGCTTATGGGCCGCAGTCAGATAAACAGTTCCAGCACGCCTTGACTCTTATTGGCCGCAGAGCTTGAGCATGGTCTGATCGTGAGATTTCTAGCTCCAAGTTGATACTGGGATGTGCGAAGGAGAACAAGACAGAGCAGCTGAGCAATATCTCTATGGAGGTTGACACGCGGCCAAATGACGAATTTGTACCCCGATTCCAGAACGACATTTTACAAGATAAGCAGCAGCTGGTTGGCCCTTTAGTCATACAGTTCGTAAAGCTGCGAATATGATTGAGGAGCCTTTTGGGCGTGGCAGTAGTCGAGTTCATTTCCTTGAGCTGAGGGCCTGGCCTAGAAGAGGCTAGGAGTAGTTAGCTGAATAGAATCGTGCTGTCAAACTCCTGAGAGGTATTTTTGATAAGATTATCCCTTGATAAGTTGATACGGAGACCCAGATCTTGTTTTACATCCTAAGAGATATGCAAGACAACATTTCGCTGCCCATTGCGTAGCGTCTCCATATATCGAAATATAGCACTGATAGAAACTATTTCTTTCTCCAAGTCTTGCCGATCACCTTGTTAGTACTTAGGTAGCTTTCTATGAAACCTTGGAAGTTGAGCTGCTTACTACTAGAAGCTGCTGAGACATGGCAAAGTAGAAAACCATCATTATCGATGGGATTCAGCGATGACTGATAATCTGATTACTACGAAGTGCCGTAAGATGAATCATTTGACGTAACATTGAGGCGCCCATGTTTGTGGTATTCCTAAATAGGCATAGAGGATCCACGTTACGTACGGTTCGTGTTAGTAACTCTGGCTGCGATAAGACTAGTGATTGAGTTATGTGTAAAGGAAAATTTCCCACTGGCTAATACTATTAGAAATCATCCATTAATTCTATTTTGATGGATACTGAAGCGGAGAAGTCTGATTTTGAGTTTCTGAGCGGAGATAGAGGCTGAAGAATCGGGCTATTACTCACCGAGATATATCAACGTGCACACGCCCTTCTCAGGTGTGCTCGGTCTGCTAGGATAGTTCTCCCATCACTTGATTTATCATAATGCCTTCAAGAACGACTGAGACGCCAAATGGGTGGTCTGAATCGGCGGATATCATCTCACGGTTCCTGGCTTTACAGCAGATTTACAGCGCCAAAGAATTAGACTCATATCTCCAGTCACTGCAACGCATCTACGAGCACAAATCATATCCCGAGAGTCAATCAACTGATGTCGTCATACTCTGCGCATCGGCTATCTTGGCTATTCCCGAAGCCGTCTTTGAGTGGGCGGTGCAGCAGCAGAGGGAATATAAGCCAAGACTGAGAAACACAGTACTAGTGTTATGTGGAGGCATCGGACCTTGCACGCCATTCGTTTACGACGCCATCAGAGCAAGCAAGAAATATTGCACGATATTTGAGACGATAAATGGCAAGCCTGAAGGCGAGGTGTTGAAAGTCATGGCGGAACGCGTCTATAAACTCAAGATCGACCAAAATGGAGATCAAGACAAGGGCTTCCGGATCTTGGTATCTGATCGCTCGAACAACTGCGGAGCAGATGCATCAGAGGCACAAAAAGTCTTGGAGAAGAACGGTATTCGATCTCCAAGATCTATGGTTGTTGTGCAGGACCCGGCCATGAGCAGCCGGACGATATCTTCGTTTGAAAAAGTCTATGACAATGATACCGTCCAGATTTCTTGCTGGCCTCGGTTAAAGGAACCAAGAGAGGCTCAACAAGAAAAGGCGCTGCCTGGAAAAAATGTCCGAAGGGAACTTTGGTCTATGGATCGTTTTCTAGACAGGATCATTGGAGAGCAGGGTGGAGTTATCAGAGCAAAGTCACCGATTGGCATTCCAAACGAGGTGGAAAATGCGTGGTCAGCGATAATGGATGAAAGCAGCTCAAAAGTCTTTTCATAGAAAGTAATACCATAATTCTCATTCTATCTTCTTCGGGTGGGTTGTCGAGAGTATTTGATATTGACCGGCAACGATTCCGGTTCTGACGTCAATAATTCACATAATATCTCACATCGGCGTTGTCCGAGATGCAGATATCAGATCAGCCTGCGAGGTTAATTTCTGTTTCACAACGTCACATGATACACACCATCCTCAAATCAACCCTGCTCATTGGAGCCTCCCTAAACGTTCTCGAACTATGACCAGAAGCAAAATCTCTTCCCGGTCCCGGATCATCTCGCAATACCATGGCATCACTACGCCGTTTCAGCCTCGTCTTCTACGTCCCACCCGCCAGCGCCTCCGCATGCAAAGCTGCTACTTTCAAAGCCGGCGCGGGCCGCTATCCCGGTCCTGGCGGCTACACTGAGTGCGCGTGGCAGACGTCGGGGATTGGTCAGTTTAGACCGGGAGACGCGGCGAATCCGGCTATTGGCAAAGTTGGGGAGTTGGAGGAAACGCCGGAGATTAGGGTTGAGACGTTGATTGTTGGGGAGGAAACGGTGCGGAAGGCTGTTGCGGCATTGAAAGAGTAAGTTCTGAAGTTTATGAGGAGGTTAAAGGCTGATTTTATAGGGCGCATCCGTATGAAGAATGTCCGTATCAGGTCTATCGAGTGGAGGACTTTTAATGAAGATACCTATGTTTGGTGGCAGTAGAATCCATGAGCATGCTGTTTTTGGACGCAACGAGATTCGATGGTTTACGACTCACGGAATAAATGACTCTGGCTTTTCATTGGAATCATTCATCTTTGTCATCTTGGCAACTGTAACTCAAATTACATCAGAATAAAGAAACCGAAATTAGGGTATTATCAAAAACCAAGTCTCCCAATCGCCATTTTTCGTGATCTCAGCCTTTCTATTTCAGGCAACAAGAACCTTTGTCTGCGGTAAGAGAGTCGTCCATCTCTCTCCAGGCTTTCTACTCCACATCCTCTTCAACGCCTCAATACCCTTCAACAAATTCCCAAATCCACTTCTCGCGTGATGTCTTCTCAAAACATTCTCAAAATAAATCTTGTGCTCTTCAAGCTGTGCATCTGACGCCGCTACAAAAGTTGTCCAGACTAACATATGCGCCACTGGAGAACTTTCTGGGAACTGTTCGAGTGCCTCGATGAAGCGCTGCACACGTGCTACCGACTCAGGATTCGTGGGTATGGGGTCAAAATCGAAGAAGTTGGAGGTATGATCGGAGAGGACTTGTTGGAGATAGATATCTCGAGCTTGGTAGACGAGACCTGAGACTTGCGAGAACAGTGGCGCGTGTTCTGGATAGAGCTGGAGGCAGTGGTTAAGACAACCGAAAAGTTGGTCTGTTCGAGCTTGTGATGAGATCGTCTGCAGGCCTGTCTCCTCTCCAAGATGCGGGGCAGCATATACTCGGATCCTATCCTACTGTTAGAATGTCTGTGATTCTTCGAGGTGAAGTTGTATGGGCTTACTTGTGAAGCTCACGCATGATAAAACCAGCCAATATGCCAGTACCCAGCCCTTCCTTTCCCCCGATAGCGTCCAGCGCTGACTCGAGCATCCGAAGAAGAACAGGAAAGTCTGAACCACCTGTGACAAGTACAGATGTCATCAATAATAAGAGACTTATTAGGACAGAGTGCTGGGTAGTTTGGTTATTGGATACAAGTTCTTGACGTTGTCGCAGGCCCTGAAGCGTTCGGCCCAGAAGTTGATATGGATCTGGCACGTAAGAGTCATATGTGTTTGTCCCGAAAGGGGAGTACTGCTTCTGGTTCTTCTTGAAGTTGTTGTCGAGCTTGTTGATGTGGAAGTAAAAAGCCGAGACAGTGAGGACGGCATCCATGACAAGCTCATCTTGTTGAGCGAGGGGAAGAAGGAGGTGGCGCCAGTCATTGTGGAGGCCGTCTATGGCTACCATCTCCGTTGATATGCAGCGCGAGACTATAATGTGTAAGTATCTGGAGGAAAGAAGTGGAGTCTGGACTTACATGTCATGAATAGGTTCCTTTTCCATGGTGGTATGTTGTCCGGAACTCCTTTCAAGAAGAGTGTCATGAAAATCTCACGGTCTGCGGGTGATTGTGAATCTGCTAGCACAAGATCGTAGATCTCATTGTTCGATGTGATATACTCGATATCGTCGTCTTGTTGATCATCATTGTCACCATGATGAGGTTCCGTGGTTTCCGGGTTTGTATCTGCGGCTGAACTTGATGCTGATGATGCCGATGCGTCCCTGTCAGCTGAAGAGACTTTCCATTCATTCCTGTGATGAAATCAGTATCTCGTTTGGAAACATGAGGATGAGATTGTGCATACTCCTCATAAACCCTGTCGATAGTCTTGCCAGCCCACTTTCCTCTAGCAGCAACACCCTTGTTGAACCGATGTCGAATACCAAGGCCGCTACAACTTAAGCCCCTAGAAGTACATTTATTGCAGCTTGGCTCATTCCTATCACAGTGAATACGTCGTTTCGAGCACTCATGACAACCTATTACCATGTTAAAAGCTGTGCCAAGAATAAGTGAGGTTGTACTGACCCTTCGTCTTTGGTACATATGCACGTTTTTTGGGTGGCATCGCAGGCATCGATCGGATAGAGCCGAGAGGAGCTAAGCTGATCGACGCTCGGCGCACAAAACTCGGTATCACAGGGGAGATAGCAGATGGTACTTGCGTGGCTGGGGAAGAGGTAAGGGGGAAATTCCTTTGTGTTTAGAATTTTGCAAGCATCAAGTCAACGAGGACCCGGGAATCTATGGCCGACGTTGCGGGGAATCTGTTGGAGCTTTGGCTCCGCAAGCGCTAATCAAGGTTGTTAAAAAGGCTAGGCCAGAACAGGAAAATAAAATGAGAGCATCTTCAACTTAAATCAGGTGGGAACGGAACTGCGGCCTGGGAGGCTCTGTCTTTCACTGCAATTTTAGCACGCTCTGGAGCCCTCCAGATTAACCATTACAGCCCAGGGTCCACGGCGGGTTGAATATTGGCTGGCTTGTAACAGTCTGATTATAGAAAACAGGGATATCTGTCATTCCCTTTTGGTTTTATACAAAGAAAATTAATGATAAAGGTTTGGGAATTCCAGAATATTTCAGTTTAGAAGGATAAAGACCCTGCCTCTGGTATACTGCCTGAACTGGCTTTAATAATAGTGTTCTTTTTAGTTGATACACCCCACAGCTGATGCTCACATCACGCGCCTCACACGAACACTTCCTCAGGCTAAGATTCCGATACACTAAAATCGATCAGCTCGCTATTGGACAGTGGTGTTTCGGTGTCAGTTTAACAATTACAGCCGAACGCTCTTCCAGCTGAGCTATTCGGGGATGATGTCCGAATCCGGAGGAATAGCTATTGGTGTGTTGTTTCGGATCATGCAATTGCTTCTCAATGCCAATCACATAACTAGAAGGCGTTTATGAGGCCCTGCGTTGCATGGCTCACCTTCACTGCAATTTTAATCTGCCCCCAAGTCTCCCAGTTTTCCTTCCTATGGCAACAGCAATGGCGGCTGCTGAACGAAAGCATGAAATACTTCCACGCCAAAATAGCCAACCTATTATTCACATTTTGACTAACGACCTTCTTGTGGATATTGACTTGATATCTATAAATGAAAAGTCTTAGAACAGTTTTGCAACATTGTAGTGCCTCCCTTGGAGGATTTGACAGGACTCGTTTATGAATGCTACCTGGGAGCCCTATTCCACTACAGTAAGTGTCCTTTCGATATCGTGAGATCAGCATCGGCGGTATCTAATAGATTTCTTCTTCGAAGCCCAGTGCTGCAATTTGCTTCTTATACTCCTGTTGCTGACGTATATCCTGCACCTGTTAGTTATGCTCCATATCTATTGATCGAACTTGGTACCTCTTCCACAGTATTGTTGATGATATATCTTGTAACTCGAACTTCGCTCTGTTGCCCAAGACGAATGGCTCGAGAAATCGCCTGGCTCTCGACGCTGGGATTCCATTGTAGTTCTGTGATGAAGATTCGATTCGCGCAAGTCAAGTTTAACCTGCGACGGTGTAAGCCTAACAGTTTCGTGAAATAGATACAACTTACCCAAAGGCGCCGGTTCCAGTTGTCATGATGAGAACCGGTGTCTCATCCTCTTTCTCAAACTTGAGGAGCGTGGCTTGCCGCTGGGGCAGACGACTATTACCGTCGAGCTGAAGATAGGGAATCTTAGCCTGCTCCAGGTGTCTCGATATCAAGTATAGCGTTCGTGTCCAGCAAGAGAAGATGATACTGTTCATTGTTAGAAGAAACGCGAAATCCAAGGTTGACCTACCTCTTTGTGGTCCAAAGATCTTTCTGTACATCCTTAACCAGAGCCCGTATTTTGGTTGAAATACCATGTTCGTTGAAGTAACTCTCGTCATCATCTCTTTCTATAGTGGCCTTTCGTCGCTTTCTAGGTCTCTCACTATCTGCCGAAGCCTGCTCGTTTCGAGGGCTTGAAGGCTCTTTGTACCATCTGATGCAGATCGGACAGCGGTTACGAGTCTCAGGTAGGGACATTCTTGACTCTTCAATGCACTTCGAGCACAGAATGTGTGAGCATTCATCGTCAAACATTCTTTTCGTCAAATCGCATCCAAGTACCGGCATCGGCTGCTCACATCCCACGCAGGATATCTCGCCATATTGACCAGCAGTTCCGACTATTGCCTCTCGTTCTTCCAACAGGCTTCTTCGATGCCAGGAGAAGAGTTTTTGATATGTCCCATGGTTGCAGACAATTCGAAGTTGAAGCCACATTTGGAACATACCGAACTGGGAGCTCTTTGTGACTTCACCCATGCGATGCTGCATGTTGCGTAAGATGACAGCCTTTGTTTTGCCGTATTGATCTCGTTCTTGCGGACTAAACTCCAAATGTCGAACAAATTGCCGCGTCTTCGGCAAGTTGAGGACCTCTCTAGTTCGGCGTAGACATAATGCTTCGAGGAGCATGACTAGACGATCTCTTACGAGCTCAGGGTCATCGAACGAGTTGTCGAATGGCGTTTCTATCCACTTTCTAAATTCAGACGCCTTATCAAATGGCTCAGCGCGGATGAAGCGGAACAGTGAGCTAATATCGGCGAGCTTGTTTTGGATGGGTGTCCCAGAGAGGCACCACCGAGAGTTGGCGTGGAGATACTCGCACGCTTGGAAGAACTTTGTGGATGGACGACGGATGATATGAGCTATAGGTTTTCCGGTTAGCTAGATGTCTCCATAACCGCTGCGGATCAATGGCTCACCTTCGTCAAGGACTATTCGATACCAGCCCAACTGGTATAGCGGTGAATTCTTTCCTTTAGCTGCTAGATACTCGGCAGTGAGTGTATGGTATGTTGTCACTACAATATCAGGGTCTTCGAGCTCTTCAATGGACTTCGGCCTACTTTCGCCATGGTACTTGACCACTGTGATACCGTTCTCCAGGTGCCTGTACAGGGTCAGAAATGCCTTCCGAGTGGGGTCTCGTGACACTTACTTCTTCACTTCGTTCATCCACTCATCGACCAATACTGAGTTGTGTCAGTAGCTGAAACAAGCCCAACGATAGGAAGTGACTCACAGGCTGCTGAGACTATAACCAGAGTAGATCGAGAGAATTTGAGAGATCTCCGGCTTTTGTGCTCCGCATTTCTCTCCTCTGCCCACTCTTGGCCATTGTCAAGAGTCTTCATAATCAAGGCGAGAATGGAAAGGGACTTTCCCATTCCCATGTCGTCGGCAAGAATGCCACCGCCTTTCTCCTCTGGCCGTATATCCTTGCGTCTCTTGGTGATTCTGTGTCGGTATTGGACCTTTCCGTCTCCATGCTCGATCTCTTCCCAAAGCCTGTACTTCTCGTTGATGTGCCCAGACTCTCTCTCAAGCATGAATCCTAGGGCTTCTTTCTGATGCCTATTGCGCTATTAACTCCACGGCCAACTGGTCTGTAGTTCGGGCACGTTACCTTAACAGCTGTTGGGTCACCCTGTCACCACCTTCAACCATCTCAAGTTCGCGGTTGTTCTCGACAGTCTTGTAGACCTCGTCCACCATCTTCCGAAGTCGATCTTCCTTGCTCATTTTCTTAGGGGCGCCATCATCAGAAGCCTGTTGCGTATTCTGGACTTCATCAGCTCCGGTATCATGATTACTAATGTTCAAGAAGTGCGGATTCTCATAAGTAATGTCACGTCTTCCGTGGCTAGATCTCTGAAGCCACAGCTTTCCATTGGAAAGCCTTTGGCCAACGTCCAACGCCTTAGATCGTAGACCATAGATATTTATATCAACTTTCACCCTGGCATCCGCTGGTTTGTTTGCGCGGCTTATGACCTCTCTCAGATCGTGTTTTAGAGCCAGTGGCTCAATATCGATTGATGGTCGCATCATCAGAGGTAGGAGAGTTTGGCCTGCCGGTAAAGGGAGATGCCCAAAATGCTTCCCATCGCCAGGGAAACGAAGCATGAGTTGTTTCTGATACTCCGTTGGTGTAAAGTATTGATACGCTGAGGCCTCTGCTGCCAGTCTTATATCTATAGATGACATGTCATCAGGTACTAGTTTCACTTCGATGTTATGAAGCTATGATAAATTAGCATTAGCCCTGGGTAATCGAATATAATTGAAGACGTGTATTATTACCATGCCGTAGTGAACTATAACGTCTTCATCGTCCGGTAATGTTATAGGTGTTGCATTTGACCGACTTAGCACAGAAAGCTCTAGTGTCATAGCTGACCCTTCTCGAGAGCTTTCGGTGGGTAAATGAAGGAATTGGAAGCTTCCGAGTGTAGTAGACACATCTGAAGGGTCGTTTTCTTGTTCATCTGGATAAGGTGGCATCTGAAAACTGTTCATGTCCAAGCCTATATCAAAATCTATCATCCCAAGTTGTGGATCAATGTTTAGAACATTATTTTCAGTATAGTGGTATGCAGAGACATCATGCTCTGGGAACAAAGGACTGCTATGTTCTATCTTCAGTCGTAAGTTGAATCGATATATAAGGCTACCTACACTAGAGTGTTTGTAAGATTGGGCTGGAGGCAATTGTCGGTAAAGTCTCCATTCACCGCGCCCCAAAAGGCTTGCGAGGTCTCATAAACCGACCCGTTGATGTCGGGTCCAAGAGAAGTAGGGGCATTGCCCATGTAATGATCTTGGTCTTGGTCTACTCCCAGACCGTCGTCAGGGTGAGACACATGGTGCCTGTCGTCACCTACGGGATTCAGAAGATCACGCAAGTTAGACATATTGTCGATATCATGAATGAAGCGGAAATCATCTCATTGTGAACCATGCAGTGTTGAAGTATGAGAACTTTGAAGACAGCGTTCGTGCTGACACGGAAAATACAAGAATCAGGCTGTGTTAGCGCGTGTCTTATGCAGGAGATCCCTGAAGCCGGTGATCCAACGTCGAATCAGAACCTCTATTCTCAGACAACTGCAGCCCGCTTGGCCAATAAGGCAACCCATGTCAGCATATTTGGTTCGCTCTGCGGTGGTATCGCCCAGGGATTGGATGGTAAGGCTTGAAAATCCAACACCGCCATCACAGGCTCCCAGCAAGGCAATTTCGAGGCTGACCTCACTACAGCTGGGCTGCCTCTCGAATCCTTCACCGCCAGCTGGTCCTGTGCTGTCTGTGCAGCTGATTCACTTCGAGTCGCCACCAGCTGCCCTGTTCTTTTTCATCAAGAGGGTGGTCTATCAACGTTGGATCTCTGAATTCTTTAGCCACTGTCACCCAATTGTTCATCACCATGGACCGGCTCTATGAATTAGCTGAAGGGTTCAGAAGATCCCTGAAACCCCACCATGAAGAAGAGTTCGAAAACATGACTATTGGAGACATGCGAAAAGGAATCCGGGATATTCAATCGTTGCGAGATAAAAAAAACAGCATGATGGACATGAATCGACTTCGGATGTTTCTCGACGGCATGGAAGAATTCGAGAAAGTCCTCTTGCGCTTTGAGTTTCCTGGCACTAAAGGTGTAATGTCAATCGTATGGGGCTCCGTGAGGTTCTTACTCAAGGTAATCATTGACTTTCGGTTCATGCAGGGGACTCAGCTAAACGATCACAGAGTTCCAACACCACTGACAGGGCTTTTGACGGAGTGCTCGATGTTTACGGACTCCTTGGAGCCCAACTCCTTGCCTTGACTCAGTTCGAGGGATTATTCGAAAGGTTTCCGCCCGCCATAGAGTGCATAGTCAATATCTACAATGATGTACAGCGGTTTCATTCCACAGCATACAGGCTTTTCTCACTTACAGCTAAGCGTAAGATCCCCTTTGCAAAGACGAGTCTCACTCGGCTGACGTATCCAAGTATGGCAGCGGCTTCAGAGATCGGTTTGGGATGACGCAAGTGGTCTATTCTCAAAATTATCCGCTTCTCTAGGCTCACACGCGAAGTTCATTAAGGAACACAGTTCTATACAAAGTGAGCTTTCAAGTCACAATATCTCAACAGAGCGATCTAATTCCAAAGACTATGATGTCCTTCATGTGGCCTTCCAGCAGTACTCGTATAGCGTCAAGTCAGACTGGAAGAACTTCGAGAGCGACGAAAGAGACCGACGTCGTAAGAGAAAGTATGAAGTGACTGAATGGATCACCTCTTCTCGCAAGATGCAACGATTGCAGAACGAATTTCGCGAGATGGTGATCTGCCCTAAGAGTGGCCGTTGGCTTTTCCGAAACTACAGCGATATTTCAGAGTGGATGGGAGAGGAACACCCTCCTCACTCCGCCATATGGCTACATGGGAACGTTGGATATGGTACTATTACCCAGAGATCTCCAAGAAGATGCTGACGAGTCCAGGCAAGACGATACTGGCATCACTAATAGTTGATGAACTGAAATCATCTAAACTACAGAATACCATGCCCTCATTTCCAGAGACTAGTAAAACATGTTACTTTTACTGCCAAGAGAACGATATTGAACACAGGAACCATCTCGATATCCTAAAGGGAATACTCCTGCAGATGGTAGAGGCGGAGGATTATATAATCCCCTATTGCTACCAGGAAAAGGTCTCCAGTGGAGGCTCCATTCTCATAGATGCAAAGTTGGCACAAAAGCTCATCAAGACGTTCATTGAGTTCTCTGTACGACACTACATTGTGATAGACGGAGTAGATGAATGCCATGGAGCCGAGATTCAACAAACTGCCGAGTTCTTCAAGGACCTGGTGTCAGCACACGATACGCAAATTAGATTGGGGCATCTGAGAGTCCTTTTCATTGGCCGAGAAACATCTAATACTAAGAAGTATATACCTGGAGATGATTGCATCAGTATAGCACTCAGGCCCGAGGACAACCACGACGACATTAGAGCTTTTGTGCAGAAGAGGCTTCCAGCGTTCTCAAAATCAAGACACGGTATTAGTTTCAGTCTTTCTGAGGCTGATAAATCAGATGTTGAACGCATAATATGTCATCAAAGTCAAGGTTGATATGAATTGACACCGCACTATTATAGGTTCTGGCTGATTCAAGATTCTAGACTCATTTCTCTACGCACATCTGGCCATCGAATTCCTTTTGCAGCAGGATACAAAGGGTCACTTGATCACTGAGCTCAGGAAGGGAATACTGCCAACAAAGCTTGGAGACATGTAGGTACTCTGATACTAGGATTCGACTTCAACTTACCATTTCAGGTACGAAAGATTGCTGGACTCCGTTAAGAGTAGTCTTACGGCACAACCAGGAGGTTCTGCCAGGTGGGACAGATCAAAGCTACTATTTGGATGGCTCATTTGTGCCAAACGACCACTTAGATGGAACGAGATACAAGCAATCTTATGCTTCGACCCTCATAATCTCCATATCGATTTTGAGAATGACATGTTGCGGCAAGATATGGAGACGTATCTCGGCTCCATCGTTCATGTCCTTGACGGGGGTTATATTAGACTCATTCATTCAACTGCTTCCAGGTTAGTATTGATTAAGTGTTACTGGCAAGTGACTAATCCTTGGGATTTTCAGATACATCATAGAGAACAGACACATCATCGAGAAGCAGGTCCAGTGTCAGTTGACTACTATGTGCCTCAGATACTTAACACTCCCATGCTTTACTCGGGATACCAACTACCGAGAGCACCAAAGAAACGAGCAGGCGAAACTGGGCTGGTTCTCTTTCCAGGATTACGCGTGTGCTCATTGGCTTCATCATACTGACACCTTGATCCAAGATTGCGGTGAAATCTTTGCAGCCGAGACTTTTCAAGACGTCGCAGCAGAATTTGCATCTGCTTTGAAGCATTTTGTTAATGCCCATCGCGCAGACCTGACTACAACTAAGCACGCTGAGTTGGTTGAAAATCACATAGCGTCGTTCATCGACTTGGAAGTCTACGAAGATCTTCATTTGTTGTGGAATCATATATACACTCACCAGCGAGGTGATTACTCAAAACGAAACACCGTTGGTATTGAAAGGATCGAGGATGGACTCAAGGATAATAGAACGCAACTGGAAGTTCTCTTTGTCCACCACCCAAAGGTCGGTGATGAAGACACTGTTGAGGACTATTATGGCTCCAAGCCCTACAAGTGCAATCGTACGCTCTGTCGTTTCTTCCATGTTGGCTACAATAACACCGTCGACCGAGATAATCACGGAAAGCGGCACGAGAGGCCTTTTCAATGTCCTATATCCTGCAATGCTGCTCCTCTCGGTTTCGTAAGCAATAAGGATAGGGACCGACATGTCAACATTTACCATCCTGAACTGAGCGAAGGGCCTGCCATCTTTGAGACCTTGAGCCGTCGACAGGTTTCTGGTAAATTCGTTTGCCAGATTTGCAACAAGACCTTCACGAGAAACATCAATCTCAAAAGTCACGAGCGGAGTCATTTTGGGGACAGGCCTTATGCTTGCGTGACTTGCGGAAAGGCCTTTGCTAGGATTAATGACTGTCGAAGGCATGAGAAGATACACGCCAAGAGAGGGTATTGATATAGAGACGAAGGAACTAGTTGGAAGTTCCATGAGGTGATATAGGCTCTCGGGCACAGGCCCCGACTGCAAGTAACACAGCAGGCTCACTAATTAAACATTTATATCACACCGAGTAATTGCTACAGTGCTTTAGGGAAATAATCGGCCTTCTGAATTGAAAGATAAGGGCCTAATCAGCTGATCTAAGACCCGGTAAGATATACCAAGTGTTGGGGAAACAGTCACCAAGCTTTGCTGCCCCCATTGAGAGCTGATTTTGGTGAGAAATGAAGCGGCAGCAATTCGGTTCACCAGCGCCAGGTAGACATAACATACGGTTAAGGCTGAGCTACTTTTCCTTTGGCTCCAGATCAACACTCTGGAACTTGATGCCAGTCCAAACTGACATATCCTCGAGTAGAGCTAACCCAACTCTCCTGTAACTTCCACTCGCCGTTTTGAGTATCATCAAAGCAACTCCAGTTTCCTGACAATAACTGCTGGTTTTACCTAAGAGCAGATACTCGCATTTCCGCCCTGCGAATTCGACATCTGAAGCTGACCCCACAAGATCCAGCATTGTAGACAGCGTGCACCGCTTATGAAGGCTTATATCGCTGTACTGAAGTATTCGGCAGAAGAGCCTAATCTTGGCTGCTGTTAGAATCTCGATCTTTGCGTCCTCAGTTTCCATCGGGTCTTCGAATCGAACTGGTCCGTCAACTGACACCCAGGACCAACTAGGGGCTCTGTTGGTATGTCTTTTCTTCACTCTTCCGTTATCCGGCTTGTACCATGCTAGAAGGTGAATAAACCATCGTTCCCAGTGACCGTAGATGTGAGAGTCTCGCCAGACCTTTCGTAGCTCGGTTATGATACCTGTGACTGCTGGTAGTCTATCTTCGGAGTCCTTCAGTTGCCTTTGTGTGTACTGAACAATGATGGTCTTCCAAAGATAGACTTTCTCTGAATCATGTGTTCCGTAGGATGGTTCACCCTCCTCATCGAAGGAAGCCCATGGCAACGACTCAAGATGTTGCTGGTACTCTATACCCTCCTTGTTTCCGGTGACACTCTGCAGTTCAGTTTCTTGGCACTGCCACAGGAGTTGGTAGTTTGAGTATATAAGCATACGGGACGACAGCATATACTCTTGGAGAGTCCATCCCCTTTTGTCAAGAGGATGGCGGGGTTCATATGGGCTTCCTGACAGATAGACAGTCCCAACACGTCCATCCATCATTGTTATGTCGAACTGATTTTCTGGCACATATGTAGGACTTTGGCCAGGCAAGCTTCCTAAGAATCCTTCGCATGCTCTTGTAGCAGTCCCAGCAGCCAATGTAATTGCAGCGTTCTTATAAGTCATCGCCATCTTTCCAATCTCTCGTCTCTTATCTTCTAGGCAGTTTTGGATGATGCACAGTCTATCAACCCAGAGATAAGCAAACCCCAGTTCTCGAGTCACGCGTATTGCGTCTTGGACAGACTGTTCCAACTCCTTAAGTTTGATCTCTTTTACGAGATGTTTCCCGTTATTTAGGCGTAGTTCTGATAGTCGACTCTGCATATTCGGGTCCGGTTTACCCCAACAGTAGCTCAAAGCGAGGTATGTTCCCCGAGTTTCTGTCTCATTGATCTGTAGCTGTGCAGTATGACCACTGACATTTATTACGCGCGTGGGAAGGACGATGTCTCTTGAGTATTGGCACTTTTGATGACCCTTGCTTGGTGCAGCTGGACTCATACAAGCCTCTATCAACATCTTAGCGGATGAATATACTTGTGGACTCGAGACATCTCTGTGCAGTGGCCGTCGTGTTATCAAAGTGGAAAGGGGATCATCTGTGAAAGTATATTAGAGAAGAAAGCATAAAGAAGAAGATAGATCCCAAACCTTCTTCCACAAATGGATAGAGCTTGATGCTGCCACTGAGGCCATTCACTCGACCAGCCAAGACGTTGATGCCTGAGTTTCGGCCCTTTGTATTCGACTTCGAGTTCCAGAAGCGTACGAGTCCCTCATTTTTCCAAATTTGGTGTCCAAATTCTTTCAAAGCAGCATCTAAAATAAACTTGCATAGCTCACAGCCAGCTCTGGCTGAACTCAAAAGACTGTGCCGGGTTTTATGGGCGAAACCAGAAGAAGAGTTCAAATCAAGAAGCGCTTGTTGGGAAAATAAGCGTGAACAAGCATCGCATCGACATACGTATTGTTGTACACGAGCTCTTTTAAGCGGCGGTAAGCTGTTGTGACCCGTGTCGTCAGGCGTCTCCATGTCTGGATCGGATTGCTGGCATTTGATGGAATATGTAGAGTTCATATCTGGATGAAGTCGACCACTACCCAATTAGAACCTCGGACATCAGGCTCAGGTCGTAGTGGAACCGATAAACGGCTCACAGAGGAAAGATCTTAAGGTTAGGTCGACTAAGCATTTCTACCGTGAGGCCTAGAACTACCCAACTAGATTCTTTGTCAAAACGGTGGAGCTTAAAATAAATAAAAAAATTAAAAAAAAACTTACGTAGCACAAAGTGTCGCGACGTGTAAAAATGCAGTGAAAATAAGATGGTGTGACTGTTGTCAAAATGGGGCGCGGGGGATGTCAAGATGGGCCAAAAATGCAATGAAGGGCCTTTACAGGGATGGTCCTAGTGGAGGGAGATGGGGGTGCCACGTGGTGAATATCGCATGGCTAGTGCTTCGCGATCCCATCATACTAATTGGCATTCGTCACATGGAGCTTGGCCCTTGAAGTGAATTAAGTATGCCATCCATTTGAGAATAGTCCCTTAGTAGATTGAATTAATGTGAATAGTGAGGCCAACAACCCATCGTAGGCCATGCGTTGACGAAGATGAAGATTGTCAAATTGTACTAATTCTAGGCTGACATAACCATTGTCCTTGGTGTGGAACACATGAGGTCTCCTGCCACTCCTCTACGGCTGATATGGGACGGGTGATGTCGAGATGTGTTAAAATTGCAGTGAATGTTGAGTCGAACGCCACTGTTGCCGGATGTCACAGTATCTCAAAAAATGCAGTGAAGGAACTCGTTACAAAAATCGAAGGATGAGTTCTCCGCGATCTCATGATGAGTGGCAGTATAACTTGGCCATGCTGAAGTGTCAATCAAGAACGCCATCCCTTTGGGTATAATCTATATGTAGAGCGATTTTTGTGCATGGTGATCTCAACAACCCATTTTGGGCCATGCATCGACAACGATGAAGACTGTCATAGGTATATTCTAGGGTGACATAGCCTTTGTGCCTCGTTTGGAACACATGAGATGGGCTAAAATTGCAGTGGAAGAGGTCCCCCGAATCGTAACATGAGATTGGCGAGCCACTAGCTGCCTTACACCAAAATCCACCGATC